>JASFXW010000067.1:0-286429 GCA_030490835.1 Annona cherimola
AATAGAACCTCATTAGATCTACACAATTTTAGATAGTTTCACCTAATTTGTGTGACGACATAATATTATTTCGCATATTTCATGATTTATCATTAAATAAATTCATTGTAATTACAATCGATACATGAATATTATTTAAGCATGCACTAAGTAGAAATAAATATAGTTGCATTAGAACTAAACTACATCATAAAAAAAAATTTTAAATGGATAAATATGGACTCAATCTATGTTCCACCATTCTAAAAAATATTTTTATATAATGTTGTCAATACTGTTATTTTCATGTGACTTTCACAATTATTAAGTATTATTCTCTAATTTCTCTTAATTGAATAATTAGATTTAATAAGGAAATAATGATAAAATCATTTCTGAAACAAATAATTAATAAGGAAATAATTAGGTAAGTTGAGAAGCAAGAGAAATTGTGAAACTAGAGAATAGTAGGGGAAGAAGATACAAACATAGCAACAGGTGTGAATTGAATTATCCCTATTCAAAGCAAGCAGGACAGTAAACCTTCTTTCTCTATATTCATTTTGTGAAAGCCTTGTCTTAATTTCATTACAGACATTGCTGCTGGGGCATTTTGACATGTTGGCAAGTAACAAAATACATATCAATACAAGTCTTAATTCCTTGGCCCTTATATATTATTTGATAAACCGCTACTAATTTTAGATTTTCTATAACTGAAATTAACCAAACATAAATACTGAAACCCAATTAAAAGAACCTCAATAAACACATCACACATTGGATGTTCATTGAGAAGAGTATGTCGCATTAGCCTCAAACTCAATCCAAATATCCTGAAGTGATAGCATCACAGTTAGCAAATAAACTTTGCTAATAATACACGGTTTCTTCATATTCCTATGAAGTAAATGATGTACCTAATAGTTTTTAAGCAAATATAAATACAGTATAAGCTAATAAAAATTTTCAAATGTGATATGATAAAGGTAGTGAGGAGAAGTAAAGAGAATAAAGTTAAAATAGATATGTTAGTTGTATGGATAGTTGCGTAAAAATGATTGAAAAGTAGGGTATTTGTATAGGAACATGTGAAAAAATGATTAAAAAATATGGTAGTTGTAGAGAGTGAAAAGTTTTAGATTGAAAAGTTTTAACTTGACATTTTATACCATTGCCAAACACCCCCCCCATTATTTCCATTTTAGCATATGGAACTCTAAGAAGTAAATTAAGTGGAACATAGGTTGATAGTGGAAATATAATAAATAACAAGCAATGAATAAAATGATAATACCTACTCATATCTGAATAATAAATAACAAACATTGCTGCTAGGGCATTTTGACATTTTTTCCCATGTTTTCTTGCACAACAATGCCTGAAAAAATCAAAATAGACATAAATGAATAAGAACAACTTATAAACCAAACTTCAAGAGATATATATTTTGCAATAATCATATATGTTCTTCTTCTGCAACAATCGTATATATTCTTCTTCTGCAACAATCATATATATTCCGCAATCATCTTTGCCTGATTGGGCATGTAAAGACCTATGAATGTTACCCAAAATGAGATACTCTACTACAAAAAATAAAGCCTAATTTTCCAATACAATGATAACTGAGAGAAGAAAAGGTAAATTGAAGAAATAAATTATGAATCAAAAGAAGTAATACTAGTTTAACGTGGACCTGCTCTAATGTGGTACAACAGGTTTCACAAAATGAAAGCAGGAGATGTTAGCAGTGTTTATCCATGTGTTAGCAATATGAAAGGCAAACAAACTAAGGGGACAATATATCAGGAATAATGACTGCACTTGTAAACTTACTTGGAAACATTTGGAGGCTGATTAATTAAAAATGCATATAACTTGTACAAGAACATGCACTAGTATCATTATTTCACAATCAAATAACACACAACCTGTTTGGCATATAAAATTTTCATAATCAAACAACCAACACAAATCGTTTAATGCCCAAACAAACCAATACTCCACACAACCTGTTTGGCATGTAAAAACCTTACAATCTATTCAAAATATTTCAAGCAACAAAAATTTAATATCTCAAGCAACCTGTATAAAATATCCAAATAGAAATTGATATCCAAACAACCTGTTTAAAACATCTCAAGCAAATAATCTTGTTAAACTTAAACAGACTTTCAAACGCCAACATTCTTTTAGCATTTCACCCAAGAATGTTTAAGCATAAGCCCATGAAATACTCGGTTATGCTAACCAGCTGCCAACAAAAATCAGCTGCTAAACTACCCACAAAAATGTTCACCAATAACATAAGCAGCAAGTATGCAAATGATTACAGATTTCATTTCATGATATGATACATACAAACTAGGAACCACAGAACTTGTAGTGCGTGCATCGTCTATTACCAATAGCAGAGGATAAAAGCTTTTGTAACTTTCAATCAAGCAATCGGTCAAACACCTTCCATTCAAAAAATAACATTTTCTATCCAAATGCAAAGGTTGCTCAATGACATAAGAAAGTAGAAGGAATTCAAACCTCGAAATCTCCTCCCAATGCTATTCCCCAA
Organism: Annona cherimola; assembly: GCA_030490835.1. Taxonomy (NCBI): domain Eukaryota; kingdom Viridiplantae; phylum Streptophyta; class Magnoliopsida; order Magnoliales; family Annonaceae; genus Annona; species Annona cherimola. The sequence continues at coordinate 2,552 of JASFXW010000067.1, forward strand.
TCCTTGAAGATCTCGTCCATCCTTTGTAAATGATAAAACTTGCAGCCAAGCCAAATGAATGATACAAAGAAGTGTGATGAAATAGCAAAAGATAGCTAGCCACACAGCCAAATAGGCCTGAAGGCAAGTCCCTCGTAAGCCCATGTACTTTGACATCTTTTCTAACAGCTGCATTTCCTATTCTCATCAGCTGTCCAACTTGGCATCTTATGTCTTTACGTGTAAAAAAACTCACTGCTAAGTATTTCTTGGCAATGTTTTATACAACTGGACCCAAAGCCACACTTATTGTGTAATCATTTTCAGTCCAAACTGCTCAACAAGTCATAATATTGTTTCATTAAAAAAAAAGGCAGACAGTGTACAATGCAAAATAGTCTTAAGGAGGCTCAGACCACAGAATTCACACATGAAAAAAAATTTATTGAAACAGCCAAAGCCACCTCGGATTTTCTCTAGTTTCACCAGCCAGCTTACTACTCTTTCTAATTTTCCTTATCTTGAACTTTTTCTGATACAAAATGACAATAGGAAACCACTTTTCAGCTGAAGCAGTCACTACAGTCCAGCGTTTTGCTTCTTAAAGTGGCATGTCAACAATACTACATAGCGGTATAATAACGCCTTCTCTACTGAATCATTTCACATGCTTGCAGGTGAATGAACATATGGTTATTCTACCAAAACATTTCAAGAAGCACCATAATTTTCTGAAAGTTCTGGAAATTATTTTGGCTCTACTTCCAAGAGGGGTGGAATTTGGCAGCAAATCTTTGGAACATAAACAACAAAAATAAAGGGAAGCACTCAATCAAAAGCCCTAACCAGGAAATAATTTCAGCATATCTGTCAATTTTAACTTGTTACATTCTACTATATAATGATGTTTCAAAAGTCCACAATACAAAAACTAATTTTAACAGTAAAGATACATTATATTGTTGTTAATAAGTGCCCTAAACAATTTCTATACTAAAAAAAAAGTGCTAACATAAGAGGCATCCATATCCATTAAAATAGATTACTTTTGCAAATTACTATATCAAAAAGAGAACTACTGATCTCAAAAAATCCAAACAAGCTAGAAACAGAAGTGAAAAACTCTTTGCAATGAAATAGGTGAAACCTGTGCAAGCGAGAGGTCCCCCCGAACATGGTGAACCATTTCCGCGAGAAGACTATAAGCCAAAGGCCTCAATGTTTCAAAGCAAGCCCAGCCAGTTCCCACCAGCACTCTAGCAAATAAACACAATGAGATGAACACATGGAACTAAGCCAATGTTACTATCATGAAGACAGCATCAAAAAATATATATTTTTAAGGAAAAAAGAAAAAGAAAGCACGTCGTTGTTTATAGATTTTGTATTCATCAGCATGAAATGGATGTGCAAGTCCTGATTTAAAGAACCAAAAGGCTACAGGATACAATTAATAAAATTTTCGTGAACCACCTAGAATATGAAGGTAATAGTGAAATACCAATCATTAGTGAATATGAAGATGATGCATGAACCAACAATCCAAAAGATAATTTTAACTGACCACCATCCATCAATATGGATTTAAAAAATAGAATAAAAATCATTAACAACGTGGCAAGTAAACAGATATAGATAATACTTGTACAAAAAATGCCATCCATATAAGAACAAATTTTATAACTCACAAAACAACTGAATGGCCTCACAACCTTTCTTATTGGGGAAACCTGAAGAGGAGAAATGAAAACCTCCAGCTGAATAACCAAAAGTAGAAGTGATATCAATGCCAGGGACAAAGTAATCCTCGATGATCCGTCCCCCAATCTCTCTTGTTTGGTAGCAATTTTTAATAGAAAAATGCTTTCGCTTCAAATTCTTAGAAGTTGCACTGTCTTTGAGTCCAACTTGCTATAAAGAATGTTACAAACATCATGCTCCAAAGAAAAGCATAGTTTTCACAATATTTGTAGTGATCATAATCCCTCTTTGATGCTAATATCACCCTCAAGTAAACTCTCAAAAAAATGAGAAGGTGGGTTATGGATCTTAGATTGGCAAGTAAAATAAGAATGCTATAATAAATTCTCTTGAATCATATGACTAACAGGTAGACTTTCTCGTTACTGTCCTACTTAAGATTTCATGCATACAGATCAGACAATTATTAAAAAATAGAGGATTAAGACTTTATTTGGGGGCAGGTCTCTACACTGCTTTTGCTTCTAATATTATCAATCAACACTTATGTAAGAAGCAAGAGTTTACGGCTTCACTGTTCAGCAGTTTTACAACTAAATTTAGATGTAAAAAAAACCCAAACCATACAAGTGGATACTGCCATGCCAAATGAGATTCTAAATTATTATGTTGAGTTTCTCAAAGGCACATAAGCACAATCCAAAAGATTAACCAAATGTAGCCTAAACCAGATTGATTCAGCTGGAGCTTATTAGTTGATAGCTCCTAAGAAACTAATGATGATAAGGTATTGAAATCAAATAACCAGAAAATGTTTGATATGCATGAACTAAATGACTTAGAACTGTCAAGATGCATTTCAACTTTGAAGTAGCTGAAGTAGAAATATTAGGGTCCATTTGGAAAGATGTAAGAAAAAATTGATAAAAAGATTAATGGTAGGAAAGATGAGAACTAAGAACTAAATTTAATAACTTGAAAGGCATCTCATGTAGTGTTCAGGGCTTATCCTTGAAACTGGGCTTCTGAGCCTTTTTTATAAATCTCCGCCAAAAGCAGACAAGATCTTGGTCAAACCGGGATTAAATTTCTATCCTCTAGTAGTTTATCTTTACACCTTATCAGGCAAGAATAAAGTAAGAGGATAACCAAACCAGAAGATCAGTTGCATATCAAAGAGTAAACTCAAATCCACAAGAAAGCACACACATAGCTACAGAAAAACCAATCGTTTGAGTTTGGAAATCAATCTTGGTCATAATATAGGAATTATTGACCATCATTCTTCTCTGCATAATTCCATTCTAATCAAATTAATAAAACCGAAAGAACAAACAAGTAGATCGTCCAATTAGAAATACTTGAAACATTATAATCTAGGATGATACCTCTCTTCCAGTAGTGTGTCAATCAAAGGAAAAAGGCCCCTCTTAAAATCTGTTCCAAGCACATGTTTTAATGCTACCAACAATTCCTGCTCCAAGAAAGATGCAATGTTGATATGAATAATAGTGTGAGGATAACTCTAGGGAAGACTGGTGCAAAACAGTTAAAATAGTTACCTTTTGAATGGAAACAGAGTCAAGACAAGTCACAAGAAGGTTAACAATACTTTTGCAAATGCTTTCTTCGTGGGGTCGGATATAGTCAGCAAAACTCTTCAGAAGGTAGGTCAGGAATGAAACTGTCTGCACAAACAATGAAACCAACAAAATTACAGTTCAGAATGATAATGATGGTGGTAGTGAAGAGAGCAACTAATCAATTGAGACAAACAATCCTCTCCCCTCAAGTGTATCAAATGGAGATTGTGGCACAATAGCGACCAGCATTAGCGGTCAGAAGATGAAATTTCTAAACCAGAGTATCTCAAAACACAAAAGGAAGCAACGGTGATGAGGTTTGACTGCTTACCTTAACATGAACCCCCTTCAACTGAATAAAATGGTTCTTTGACTGTGGAGGAACCTTCTCAGGACCAGGCACCGAAATGGCCGCAGCCATCAACGGCAGAAACTGCGGAATGTTGGTCTGCACCAACCGATTGTAGAGCTGGAACAGGAACATCACAACCAAAGGGCTTTCGGTCACAATCTTGAATGAACGGGTGCTTGGGTTAAGCTGCGTGCTGGGATTAGGCTGCCCAGTCCCGCCCCCAAACCCACCCGCGGATCCGGGACCTGGAACAAGGCCCTCCGACACTGCCACCAGCAGCAGTGGCATTTTCGTGTCTTCTGCAACTACTACTCCGGCCAAGTTTCCAGCGGCGGCCCCAGCAGAAACAGTTGCGTCCTCGAAGAAATAAGAGACAGTGGCCTTGAAGTTCTAGTATATCTTGCAGACGAAGTCGAGGAAGGGCTGGAACTCAGCCTCGAGGATGGGGCGGAAGTTGCAAAGGAGGTCGAAAATGGTGCGGATGCAAATGAGGCTGTTCTCCTCATTGTCGGTGGTGAGGACGTGCATGGCGACCTTAAGGAGGTCTTGGAAGAAGGGACGAAGCACCTCGGTGTGGGGCAAGTGGTTGAGCGTCTCGACGATGACATTGTGGAGCTTGTGCTCGTGCGTCTCGGAGAGCTGCGGGATCGTCAGCTGGGTGAGAATGGCAGAGAAAGCGTGGAAGAAGCACTTGAGGAAGTTGAGCTACTCGAACGTGTGGGCAATCTCTAGGCCATCTCGCACCTCCATGGCCATTGAAGCCGAGCCGTTACCGCTGCATGAGACAGAAACTGACAGATGAGAGGGGGAAAACATGGACAAACGGAGGAAGAGAGAGGGAGAGAGGGATAGAGATTGAAATTAGAAGAAATGCACGATGACTTACGAACATCCGGCTCGATGAGACGGCGAGCAAGTTGCTCGAAGTTCTGAATGGGACTCATGACGGAAGGTGGAAACCCAGCCCTAGAATTGATTTTTGTGGGGTATTAGTCGAGGTTTTCCAGGGGTTTGGAAGCGATGCAGAGAGAGAGGCATGTAGAATCAGTTCTCTTCTCCCACCTGCTTTTTTTTTACAGCTCTCGAAATCTATCGAACAGGGGGCAAAACAAAATAGCGGCTCATCCTCCCGCAAAATGCAGAAACCTGCAAGAGGAGTGGAAGGAGAGATCGCATGGAGGAAATGAGAGATTGCCGGTTCGAGCTAGGGCAAAAATGGGGAAACAAGAGATCGAAGGGAGAGGAGACTCAAGCTAGGTGCGTGTAAGAGCTCAATCGACTCTTGCTTGTGAATTATTGTGAATACCGTAATTACCCCTTTCAATCCAGACCGTCAAATGAAAATGAACGGTGGATGTGTTGCTTCCTATGAGAGAACCGTGGGAAGCACTTCCCATGGGTTGGCCCTCTAACGCTTACATATTTATTAAAAAATGAAAATAATTTTTATAATTGTCCATAAATGACGAAATTTACAGGCAACCTTATAAGAAACTCCTGCAGCAAAAACATGAATGCAATGGACGACATGAAATGGTGAAAGTGAGATAGAAATGGACACAACAAAAAAAATGGCGAGAAAGGTCGATATCAACTGGTGAAAGCATTTGCTTAAATATGAACCGCTGTAACTAAATCTAGTGCATCCAGGCTAAAAATTTTATTTTTTAAATTTTTTTTATAGATGTTAATTTATGTTTATTTACTATGTATATCAATTTTTAGTAATTTTGGATATTTTTAGATATTTTTAAAATTATTTTTATATATTTTTATATAATCTATTATATTTTTCAATCATTTACACCGGATTTATCATGCAATTAACCTATTTATTTAAATTTTATTTTTTTACACATCATCCTGTCTTACCAAATCATTTTTTGTCAATTTAAAATCTTTTACCCCCAAAAATTTGCATGAAAAAGTTGTACTCTCGTCCAGCCACATCCTAAACATAAGGATAGAAATGGTAAAATATAATAGCTACGATGGTTAAAAAATTAGATGCGTATGGGAGACCCTGCCTTGCCCTTTTTCTTCCTTTAATATTCCATGAGGTAGAATACTAGGCGACTGTGGAAAAATGAGGAAAATTGCAAAAGTAAAATTTTAAAAATTATATAAATGATATAATATAATACAAATGAAGTTAGAATAATAAGGTATTTTTAAGATGATATACGTAAAAATATAAGAGTAAAGTTAGAAATATATTACTCGTGTAAAAATGTACATGTTTGTTTGAAGCATATAAGATTCTGGAGTCCCTCTTCTTATTTTCAAGATAACTTTGCAATCCTTAAGATTTAACACTTAAGAGTAATCTTAAGGCATGTCTATTTTTAACAAAAGTTTGAAATTAAAATTTTTTGCTCTCCATAACTATTATAATTTAAAATTATTTATTCACTTCTTTTTTATACCACTATCATTTTTTTAATTATTTTTACACAACTATGCATAAAACTAATCTATCTATTTTAACTTTACCATTACAAATCATCATTATCTTTATTATCTTATATCGTTTTCTATTAATTCAAAAATTTTTATACCAAAAGCTTTTAATCTAAAAGTTTTATTACTGTCCGAAAACCTCCTAATTTCGAATGCCATTTCTAGCATTTTTTAATTCTAAATAATTTTTAACATTTTTTAAATGAAATAAAATAAAAATAAATTGGGTAGTTGCCAAAAAAAATATGTAAAAATAAGGATAGGTGGATAACTAATATGTATTTAAAAAATGATCCATTTAGTCTGGGCTAGACAAATATCCCGGTTAGCCCATCTCAAAAAACTCATTTACAATAGTTTTTATTTTTTTCATATGCTTGCTTATATAAATGTATTTAACATATAAATCAAGTTTTACCTATGTTTATATATATTTTTTAGATTTTTAATATGTATTTTAAAAATCTAAAAAAATATATAAATATTTCCGAAAATGGTAAAACTTGATTTATATGTTAAATAAACTTAGATAAACAAGTGTACAAAGAAAAAAATAAAAAAAGTTATTATAAATGAGATTTTTAAAATGAATCAAGCGAGACAAATACTTAGCCCATTAGCTCATTTTATTTTTTAAATTAGACATTATGTTAGACAATAGCACAGTACAGTCGGTTCACATCCTTGACCTCTCGTCCCGGGTTCAACTCTTAGGGGAAGCATTTTGTCTTGCTTTTTTTAGAAGCGTTGTTTCCTGCAAATTCATATTTAGGTATAATTTGTTAAGAAAATAATTCATTTGGAGATGATTGAGTTGTAAAGAAATCTTCTAAGTTTCCAAATGGAATAATAAAAATTAGGACATTATGAAACGTGTGATTTTTTTTATTCTCACTTTCACATCTTATTAAATTATTTCATTCTCATGAAAAGTTTATTATTATTATTATTATTTCTCCAACATATCACCGGTGCTTTTGGGAACAAAAAAGTAAATTCTTTTGCATAATTTTTAAATATATTTTTATATAACTATCTTATTTTATAATTATTTCTTCATATTATTATCTACAAGTTACAACTGTCATATCAATTTCAGTACAATTTTGGTAAAGCCCTCGGAAAATGAGGGAAGAGAAACACATTCTCCCATTTACTTTAATCATTTGAAGTATTTTATATTTTTAATTTTCATCATTTATTTCAAATTTTTTCATAATTATTTTATTTATTTCCATTTTATCTTTATCACATTACATTATTTTCACACTCTTCTAAAATATCTTACATTCATTTTTCATCTTACCAAACATATATTTATTTTTTTATGAAAAACACACATTGAATTATATTCACTGCATTTTTTTATACGAGGAAAAATTTTTAATATAAAAATTTTTACTCACATCTTCTTATGCAGTTATCTTACTTTTCAATTATTTTTATACACTATCTATGTGACTAATCTATCTATTTTAACATTATTCTCTTTACTTTTCATCATTATTTTTATTATATCATACAATTTTCTAGCAAACTAAAATTTTTTACATCAAACATTTTTTATCTAAAAATTTTATCACTTCTCCAATACACCCTTGTTGCATTATATTATTGTTTTATCTATTTCAAAATATCTTCATGGGTTATATAAAATACGCCACCCATAGCATAAATAAAAAAAAGTTTGACAACAGATGGAATGAGCAATGAAAATACAATCCTTGGATGAATAATAATCATCACTTTGAAATAAGTTAGTTACGCATCCTTCAACAAGATAATTTTACCATCTATTTTACTTATTTTCATCTCAAGTTATTAAAGCTATTGTTTGTTTATTCCTACGCATAATCATATTTATTTTCACCACAGAACAAAAGCTATTAGAGTTAATAATATGACATTATTATATAATGATTCCAAAGGAATCAGGAAGTTGAATGAGATGTATATGGAATATTTTTTATTCTATGTTATGAATTTTTACATTTATAATAGAAATTATTTTATTTTTAATGTATAATTTTTATATAATTATTTTATTTATTTCCATTTTACTTTTATCATGTTACATTATTTTCACCCTCTTCTAAAGTATTTGACTTTTATTTTTCATCTTATCAAACACATATTTTTTTTTGTGAAGAACACACATTGAATTTTATTTACGGCATTTTTTGATACAAGGAAAAATTTTTAATATAAAAATTTTTACTCTCCGCAATCATACTATTTTTAATTAATTTTTCACATCTTCTTATGCAATTATCTTACTTTTCAATCATTTTTATACATTACCTATATGACTAATCTATCTATTTTAACATTATTCTCTTTACTTTTCATCATTATTTTTATTATATTATATAATTTTCTAACAATCTAAAAATTTTTACATTAAACTTTTTTATCCAAAAATTTTATAACTTCTCCAATGCACCCTTACTTTACTTCAAGCCCTTATTAGTTTTAAAAAATCGCTGCCCTTGTTGCTTCATATTATTATTTTACCTATTTCAAAATATCATCGTGGGTTATAAAAAATGTGCATAAATAGAAATTTTTTTGACAATAGATGGTAAGGGCAATGAAAATACAATCCCCAGATGAATAATAATCATCACTTTGAAATAAGTTAGTTACGCATGGTTCAACAAGATAATTTTAAAAAAATTGACTTATTTCCATCTCAAGTTGTTAAAGCTATTGTTTGTTTATTCTTCCAAAACAAAAGCTATTAGCGTTAATAATATGATATTATTATATAATGATTCCAAAGGAATCAGGAGGTTGAATGAGATGTATATGGGACATTTTTTTATTCTATGTTGTGAATTGTTACATTTATAATAGAAATTATTTTATTTTTAATATATATGATTACATTTTCATATTATCTCTCTATTTCGTTTAAGCCCCTTCATTCATAACAAACCCTTAAAAATGAAGTCTGTAAATAGATAAAAAATTTAAATTTTAAAAATTAATTTGGTTAGCAAGTTTATTGTTATTATTATTACTATTATGATTGTTAGATAAAAATTTTAAATTTTAAAAAGTAATTTGGTTAGTAAGTTTATTATTATTATTACTATTATGATTATTATTCGGACTTTTCCATATATATTTACTATGCTGAACTCTAAACTCAAATATACTTATAATACCTTTAAAATTTTTAAATATATATACTATGTTTGGATCTAACCCTCAAACACCAAATCCATTGTGGACAGTTGTTTAGATTTTTATAAATGCCCTCAAAGATAAAGTGACTTTTTTCAAATATTCTTTTACTGTGTAACCTTAATTTGAAAAATATACCTATGGTATTTTTCAAATTTATAAATATACTTGTTATGTTTGCGTTTAATAAAAAAATAATCGCTTCATCATTAAATTATATTATCTAGCAAATGAAATTGTCAACATGCTCTTAAGCTATATTGAAAAAGTTGAATGTCTTGCATCTTTCCATGCCCCTTGCCAAATTTGAACCTCAAGTCATTGAAATTCTTTAATACCTTTGATCATTCGGTAGTCAGTTAATACAACAATAATAATTTGATTACAAACTTCTTTTCCAACAACTATGGCTGCAAATGTAATGAACCCCACCTGTATAAACCAACGATCAATGACACTATATCAAATGCACAATTACACAACAATTAGTGATCAACCATGTAGGGTGTTCAACTCTTTCAATTCATTCATGATCATATTCGTAATTTCATATATTGGTAGATTGTATTTAGTAACAATATGATAATTTTTAAAACTAGATGCAAATATAATATGTATATTTAATGTTTTAGAAATGTGACGGGCATGTTTAGTATTAAAGTCAAATATAGTGAATTTATTTGTAGAAAGATTTTTATTATATTCCAACCCCGTTCTGAGCATTTATAAAAGCTGACCAACTGTTTGTGAGGAAATAGATGTCTTCAAATTTAAAAATATCATGGGCAATTATTTTTTTTCAAGTTACATGTAATTTCATATATTAGTAGGTAGTATATAGTAATAATATGCACATTTTTGAAATTAAATAGAAAAGTAATATATATTTAGAATTTTAGAGATATCATTGGCATATTTAGGATTAAAGTCAAATGTAGTGAATATATTTGTAAAAAGATTTTTATTGTATTCCAACGGCATCTTGAGCATTTACAAAATTTGTCCAACTGTTTGTGAGGAAATGGACGCTTTCAAATTTAGAAATAAGGTAAATTTCAAATATACGGAATACATTTGTCTTTAATTGTAGATATATTCACTAAGTTTGAGAATTTTCATATATACTCATTAAGTATAAGTAAAATTTTGTCTATAAAAATGAAGTTGAAATTTTGATGAAAAATTTCAAAGTTAGTAATGTAATAGGATAAAAATAGTGATTAAAAATAAAGAGTTTAAGGTTGAAATAAATATAAAATGCATATCAAAAGAAATGAAAAAAACTGTAAAGTAGATAAGTTGAATAAAAAATTAGTGAAACTCTAAAATGTCATTTAACTCTAAATCAACTTGCTTTCAACCCATTTACAATATGTATCGACTATGGGGTTTTAATGGTCATTATCAACCCGTTAACCTGATCGTCCAACTCATTTATTAATGCGTTCGGGTCGGGAGTTTTGAATAAATATGTTATGATCAGCTAACTTATTTAACTATTTAATTAAATAAATAGACTAGGATTGAGATTTTATAATCCGTCAACTCATTTAACTCACTCAACTAATTTAAGTCATTTACTCCATTAAAATTATATATCTATAAAAAAATATTTTTATAAAATCATTTATTAACATAGAAATAATATTTTGGACTATTAAAAATATAATTTTTAAAATTGATATTTAATAGTAAATTATTTTATTAAATTGATTTTATATATTTATAGATGAGGTGAATGCGCATTAATACTAAATAAGCGAATGAATTTCAGAATACTATAAACAATGCTAAATACGATAAATGGAATAAGTTTTTAGTCAATCACTAAATATTTAAATTGTAAAAAATTACATAGAAGAAGGATTTCAGGGAAGCATTTCCATTTAAATATAAATATACAATTGGGAGTACAATATAAATAGGTTGACCAGTCAACCTATCTGTCCAACTCGAGTTGGTAAAGAAAAAAAATCCTCTTATCTATTTAGCGATATATTTAACCCATTTATTTTAAAAAATGTTCACGGATAGAAAATCATCAACCTATTAACTCATACAATGATTTGTTTGATCTGGCCAACTCACTAACAATATATAAACTTAAATCTCAATGTTTACATTTTTTATATTGACATATAAAGTGTAATTGTGGCTTATGTGATGTCCATTAAAACATTGAAATTAGACTACCTCTGCAAAAAAATTTATGTTTATGAGGTTTATTTCTAAGATATTAATGTTTTTTTATAAACAAGCTACTAGAATTAATACTTAGAGTAATCTTAGGGCATGTCTATTTTTAACAAAAATTTGAAATTAAATTTTTTTGCCCTCCATAACTATTATATTTTAAAATTATTTATTCACTTCTTTTTATACAACTATCTATTTTTTAATTATTTTTACACAACTACGCATAAAACTAATCTATCTATTTTAACTTTATCTTCTTTACAAATCATCAATATCTTTATTATCTCGTATCATTTTCTACGAATTCAAAAAATTTTATACCAAAAGCTTTTAATCCAAAAGTTTTATCACTGTCCAAACACCCCCTAATTTCGAATGCCATTTCTAGCATTTTTTAATTCTAAAAAATTTTCAAATGCAAATCATTTATCATGCTTATTCATGTGCATTTGTTTATGGTTTCATGGTACCTTAGTGGTTAGCGTCATTGCTTCCTTTTGAGCAGGAGCAGATTTGATCCAACCTATGTGCGGGTAATTATTTATTCCCGTCCAATGAGTGAAGGTGGTTATTTTTTATTTCCCTCTGTAAGTGGGGGTATTTTCCATAAAAAGTTTTCTATAGTGTGAAGGTTGTGAAAGTGTCTGATAGTAATATTAGTTGTCTCTGATGCGCACAAAGTGCTTGTCGTTAAGAGCACTGTGATCACCAGTTTAATTTAAATTAACCGAAACACATTAAAGCTACCACTATACGAGTGATAGTGTAGAATAACGGTGAGTCGGGTCGAATCCACAGAGAGGCTATATATTTTGAATTAGTTTAAGCAAAAATAAAAGAGAAACGTGAAAGAGGGTGTAGAGAAGAGAAATTAGAGCAAAAGAAATTAGAAAAAGAAATTAAAGAGAAAATAGAAGAACTTAGAGAGAGAGAAGGAGAAATTAGATAGATAAGAGAGAAGAGAGAGAAAGAGAGAAGAGAGAAAGAGGAGAGAGAGAAAGAGAAGAGAGAGAAAGAAAAGAGAAATTAGAAGAAATTAGAGAGAGAAAGAGACAGAGAAAAGAAAGAAGAAATTGCAAATAACTAAAAATTAAATCTAAACTAGGACAGTAATTAAAAGACTACAGAAGTAAAAATTAATCTACAAAAACAGGAATGAAAATTGCATTAAATGTAATCTGAGAATTACAATGCATAAAGCGGTAAATCTATGCTAAATATTACAAATCTAAATTAACAACTACAAAGCATTAAAGAAAAAACTATAATTTACAGAAAATTTATTTACCCCAATTCTTGCTCGAAAAACCACTCTCTTTGAGAAGCAATCCAAGCCCTTGGAGCTTTTTCTCACTTGGCAAAGGTCCCACCTCAATGGGCCCCACTTCAAGTGATGGGAGGATGAGTTGTGTTGGGATGAGTGAAGGGGCCCTCCTTTTATAGTTGTGGGAGGGACCCAATGACCAAAGTCGAATCCGATGTGGGATTGCTTGCGCAAGGCCGCTTTGCATTGCCGGCTTATTTGTTCATTTACACGCTGCCTCCTTCTTGCTATGGCTGCTTTGGGGTTGATGTCGTTGAGGATTGCGCGGGGAGAAGGACTTGCCATTTTTGGTTGGTGAAGCTTAGAGGCTCTGGATCGTGGCTGCTAAAGCTGGTGCTTGGGCGTGCTGAAATTGAGGGTTGGCAATGGCTATGATTAGCTGCTGGAATTTTCTAATCGAATTTGAGAGCTGCTTGTCCGGTTGCTGTGCGGAAAAATTCATTGGTGCTGAAAATTCTACTTCGTCGGATTTAGGGGAGGCAGCTGATTTTGAATCGCGCTGCTGCCCGTCGATTTCTCATGGCTGGAATTCGTTACTGTCGAGGCTGCGTTGATGACTGTTTGGGTTATCTGGATTGAAAGGGGCGGCGACCAATTTTTTTCTGTTGCTCCCATGTTCGGATCATGATTTCGATGACGCCATTGTAGGCAACTACCTGCTAGTTTGGGCGGCTCGGTGGTTTGAAAGATTGCCTCGCTGTTGTTGATGGAGAAGATGGCTAGCTGCTATGGATTGCCGTCAGGTTGCGTTGCTAGAGGAACGACTGATACCGTGGCTGCTCGCTGCCGTAGTTGGGGAAGATGGATTTTTGAAATGGGGATGCTGTACGCGAGCTTGAATGCAGCTGCCGGTCAGATGGGTTTTCCATGGCGGCCATTTCTGCTGGAGGCGAGGATCAATGGAAGCTGCAATGGCTGTCGTACGGTTTTGCTTTTTAAGGATGGGTTGCTGGTCATTTTCTTTAGTTGTGCAGATAACCGGATGGGGCTGGAAAGCTTGTTGTGAGAGACGTCAAAGGCAGTGAGGCGGGCGAGGAGGCCGAGCTGGGTGGCGATCTATTTTTGGCGCTGTGAATGGGTTCGCAGGTTGTTCGGTTCTGCTGCCACGGCTTGGAGAAGACGGTGCTGAATGCTGGGTCTGGCTTGCAATTGGTCGCTGGATTAGGCAAGGGATCAGGAGGGTTTGGAATCGGTGTTGGGTTTGCTCGGTGGCTTGGAAAATGGCTGCCGGATGGTGAGTTTGGTGAAAGTGGACATTGGGGAAGATGGAGCACCGGAATATGGTGCTCCGGCGTCGCACAATCGTGTGTACTCATGCAGGGGCAAAAACGTAGATTTTAATATTTAAGTTTTGTTAAAATAAGTTTAATAAGCTTGCTGAGATTTTTAATTTACTTTTTAGCCCTTTTTGAATTTATTTATTATTATTATTATTATTATTATTTTATCTTAAAATGTTTTTACAGTTTGCTTTATAACCATAGTTTAGATTATATTTATAATTGTATGCATGATTTTTCAATTAAATGGTTTTAAATTTTTGCCCAAATTATATTAATATGCTAATACATATTTTAATGTTAAAAATTTTCTAGGGGATTTATATTTTTAAGAATGTTACAAAATGACCCACTTTATAACAAAATTAAAGATTTTACGAAAAATATGATTTTCATGAAATTTCGCTTAAAACATGCATTTAATTATCATTTTAATATTTAACAACGTGAATTTAATGTAAAATTAAAGAAAAAATTTTAGCCTTATCACACCCCCCAACTTAAACATTACTAGTCCCTTAGCAATGGAAATACTTTAATGTATAATTCCCCTTTATATATATATATATCATAGTGTACTACTAATTTTTATAAAAATCTAGGTGCATTGCTAATAATGATAGTAAGCTTTAGAAGTAAATTTCTTTAGTGTATATGTGTAAAATATTTTTCATGATGCATCAAAGAGTATATAGCACGTGCATATGTGTACTAATGAATAAATGGGCATTAAATAAATTATTTTCAGCTCATCCAAGCTAAGCAACAGTTATATCAAAATTATGATAGTGTCAGTTAGTATATATCTTTTTTTCTTCTTTTTTTATTTTTCTTTTCTTTTTTTTTTATCATCATTTTTTTTTCTCCCCTCACCATATTTCAGGGTATCTAGGGATATAATTATTATTATTATTTTTTTTACTCTCCCTTCACCATATTTCAGGATATCTAGGGATTTTTCTTGTCTCTATTATTTTTTTTATGCTCCCCTCACCATATTTCAGGGTATCTGAGGATCTAAATTTTTTTTTTTTTATGAACAGCTATCAATTACAATGATATTAAATGTTACTTGCTTGGATGAGAGAGAAAAATTATATTATCAGGATGCCCACAAAGTTCATTGGCATGCAAGTACAATTAGTGCTACAGAATTGTAAGAAAACATCATGAAAATTTTTTACAAATATAACTAATTACAGTTTTCTTCTTCACTTACTACCAAGTATAGCAAGTGCACTTTAATTTATCTTTCTATATATTTTAAAATTTTATTTTATTTTATTTTATTTTATTTTTTTGAAGTTAAACAAACCAGACCCCCCAACTTAAATATTGTCATACAAAATATAATTTTATGAAAATAAGATAGCAGGGAAGGAGACAACCTGGGGTGTCATTTTCTAATTGAATAATGCAAGAGTATTTTCTTGCAACAAAATGTTCTTTTCCTGCAAAAAGAAACAAACATATATGGAAAATATTGGGTTGCCTCCCAATCAGCGCTAAGTTTAACGTCTTCAGCCAAACATTGTGAAGTTTAGTTCAATGAGGGTCAATCAGTCCAACCTTTTCAATAATCTTATCATTCGAAATGTCCTCAATATATGGCTTAAGTCGTTGACCATTCACTGTGAAAATATTTCCATTCTTTGGGTCACGAATTTTTACAGCACCATAAGGGAATACTTTATCTACAATGAAAGGTCCATCCCAACGAGATCTTAATTTTCCAGGAAATAAGCGTAATTTGGAATTAAATAACCATACTTTTTGATTGGGCTCAAAAGTTTTTCTAGATATATGTTTATCATGAAATGTTTTCATTTTGCTTTTATAGATTTGAGAATTTTCATACGCTTCTTTGCATAGTTCTTCCAACTCATTTAATTGCAATTTTCGATGTGATCCTGCAGTATTTAAATCCAAATTGTATTGCTTGATAGCCCAGTAAGCCTTATGTTCTAATTCCACAGGGAGGTGACAAGCTTTTCCATACACTAGCCTGAAAGGAGACATTCCAATGGGAGTTTTAAATGCCGTTCTATAGGCCCATAATGCATCACCTAATCTATCTGACCAATCTTTACGATCGGGCCTAATAGTCTTTTGCAATATATTTTTAATTTCCCTATTAGAAACCTCTACTTGACCACTGGTCTGAGGATGATAAGCTGTGGCTATTTTATGGGTGATTCCATATTTCTTTAGCAGGGCTCTAAACTGATAGTTGGTAAAGTGTGTTCCTCCATCGCTAATAATGGCCCTAGGAAAGCCAAATCGAGAAAAACTATTTTTTTGAATGAATTTTAAAACTACCTTGTGATCATTAGTCCTAGTTGCAGCAGCCTCGATCCATTTAGATACATAGTCTACTGCCACTAAGATGTATTCATATCCATAAGGTGGTGGAAATGGCCCCATAAAATCTATTCCCCATACATCAAATATTTCAACGACAAGAATAGGGTTCAGAGGCATCATATTTCTTTTTGTAATATTTCCTATTGCTTGACATTTAATGCAAGATTGGGTAAACTTGTAGGCATCCTTGAAAAGAGTCGGCCAGTAAAAACCGCATTGCAATACCTTAGCTGCTGTTTTCTTTCCTGAAAAATGTCCTCCACATTCGAGATTGTGGCAAAAATTCAAAATACTTTGTTGTTCATTTTCTGGAACACATCTGCGAATAATATTATCAGAACAAATTTTAAAAAGTTCCGGATCTTCCCAAATATAATATTTATCTTGAGCAAAGAATCTGTCTCTTTCTTGCTTTGTCCAATCTTTTGGAATCTGTCCTACTGCTTTATAATTGACAATGTGTGCAAACCATGGAGGTGCTGCTTGAGTAACGGCTAAAAGATACTCATCTGTAAAAGAGTCATTTATAGATGTGCTCTTTGGTGTAATAATTCGAGAAAGATTATCAGCGACTACATTTTCAGAACTTTTTTTATCTCGAATTTCAAGATCAAATTCCTGTAATAAGAGAATCCATCTAATAAGTCTTGGTTTTGCCTCTTGTTTAGATAATAGATATTTCAACGCTGAATGATCTGAGTAGATGATAACTTTGGCTCCTACTAGATAAGAACGAAATTTTTCAAGGGCAAATACCACTGCAAGCAGTTCTTTTTCAGTGGTGGTATAGTTGATTTGGGCATCAGTAAGTGTATGACTTGCATAATAAATTACCACAGGCTTCTTATTTACCCTTTGCCCTAAAATAGCCCCAACAGCAAAATCAGAGGCATCACACATAATTTCAAATGGGAGGGACCAATCAGGGGATTGAAGAATTGGAGCTTTAGTTAATGCTTCTTTTAGTAGCTCAAATCCTTTAAGCACGATTCATCTAAGTTGAATGGGGAATCTTTACATAGTAAACTAGTTAATGGTCTGGAGATTTTAGAAAAATCTTGAATAAATCGGCGATAGAAACCAGCATGACCAAGGAATGACCTAACTTGTCTCACTGAAGTTGGAGGAGGTAGATTAGTAATTAAATCGATTTTTGCTTTATCTACTTCTATCCCTCGTTCTGAGACTATATGGCCAAGAACTATTCCTTCATTTACCATGAAATGGCTCTTTTCCCAACTCAGTACTAGATTTTTTTCTATACATCTTTTTAGCACTTTTTCTAAATTTTCCAAACAAGTGTCAAATGACTCCCCAAAAAGTGAAAACTCATCCATAAAAATTTCAAGAAATTCCCCTACCATATCTGAGAAGATTGCCATCATACATCGTTGAAAGGTTGCAGGTGCGTTGCATAGCCCGAATGGCATTCTCCTAAATGCAAATGTGCCATATGGGCAAGTAAAGGTGGTCTTTTCTTGATCTTCTGGATAAATGGTGACCTGATTGTATCCTGAATATCCATCTAGGAAGCAAAAGTATTTTTGACCTGCTAATTTTTCTAGAATTTGATCGATGAATGGGAGTGGAAAATGATCTTTCTTAGTCATAGCATTTAATTTTCTATAATCAATGCAAACTCTCCATCCTGTGGTCAATCTAGTAGGTATTGTTTCACCTTTTTCATTGGTTATTATTGTGAGTCCAGATTTCTTTGGTACGACTTGGGTTGGGCTTACCCATTTACTATCAGAAATTGGATAAATGATTCCTGCATCAAGCCATTTGACAACTTCCTTTTTCACTACCTCTTTCATAATGGGGTTTAGTCTTCTTTGCATTTCTCTACTTGGTTTAGCATTTTCCTCAAGTATATATGATGCATGCAAATAGATGAACTAATTCCTTTTAAATCAGCCACTGACCAACTTATAGCACTCTTATGTATTCTAAGAATATCAACAAGTTGTTTTTCTTGAGTTATAGTTAGATTTGAGGCTATCACTACTGGTAGCGTTTGATTAGGACCCAAAAATGCATATTTAAGAGAGGTAGGTAGAGATTTAAGCTCAAGTTGTGGTGGTAACTCAGTAGATGGAGGTGATGGCTGAGATTGCAAAATTGGTAAAGGTTCAACAGTATTCCAATTGTTAAAGGACGGAGGACAATTATTAAAAGCATTTACCTCGTTTATGGAATCATGTTCAAAATCGAGCGTGAAACTTGCCAAATCATTGATAATGTCAACCGTAAGACACCCTTCATCACCGTGTGGGTACTTAGAAGCTTTAAAAATATCAATTTTGAATTTTTCACCTCCAAATGAGATGTCCATTATACCAGTTTCACAATTAATATTAGTTTTTGCGGTGGCTAAGAATGGGCGCCCTAAAATGATAGGTGCATTGTTTAGCTCTGAATTCGAGATCATGTCAAGAATAAGAAAATCTACTAGGAAATAACAATCATTAATCTTTATTATGACATCTTCAATAAGTCCTCGTGGAGTTTTCACCGATCTGTTTGCAAGTTGTAGAATGACTGAAGTGGGTTTTAATTCTCCCATGTTAAATTTTTCATAAACAGAAGTGGGTAAGAGATTAACACTAGCCCCAAGGTCTAAATGTGCTTTATCAAATGTTATTCCGCCTATGTCACAAGAAATAAGTGGAGTACCAGGATCTTGTAATTTTTGCGTAAGTTTATCCAAAATTGCTGCACTCGCCTCTGCTGGGAGCATGATCTTTTGCAGGGTGGAACGAGGTTCTCTCTTTTGAGTGCAAAGGTCTTTTAAGAACTTCGCATAGGCTGGAACATGTTTGATAGTGTCAATAAGAGGAATGTTAATATTAACTTGTTTGAATAATTCCATCATTTCCTCATTTTGTGCAATTTTTTGTTTATTAGCAGATTTAGCTTTTAAGGCACTTGGGAAGGGGGCTACAGGTTGGTATTGATTGGGGTCTTCATCTATTGTTTCTTTTCCTTTATCTTCTCCCCCCAACTTGGTTTCTATTAATTCTTCGTCATCCTCAAAAATTTCTTTTCGTTCTGTTTGACTAGAATTTTCATTAATAACTTTAGATTTATATGGGTCTTCTAAGATTTTACCACTTCTTAAGGTAGAAATCGCTCTTGCATTTTCAAATTGTGGGTTTTTAAATATACCTGGTTTATTTTGAAAACCTGGAGGATAATTTCTTGGATTCGGTATTGGTTGACTAGGTAGATGTCCTACCTCTCTTTTTCTGTTTGCTTCAGCTATCTGACCTATCTGGTTTTCTAAGTTCGATATCGATTGACCCATATGACTTTCCAACTTAGATATAGATTGTTGAAAAAATTGTTTTAATTCTACAAATTTTTCATTAACATTGTTAGCTGGAGAAGGGCGTTGGTAACTTGATGAATAATTGGCTTGCGACTCGATTCGCGGTCCTTTTGAGTACGCATTAGTCTGAAAATTAGGTTGCGGTTGTTGATTTTGGTAATAGTTTTTTGTTGAAGGTTTGGAAAACTATGAAGTAGAAGGATTTGCAACTTGGTATTGAGTTTGATTTTTCTAAGAAAAATTAGGATGATTCCTCCAACCTAGATTATAGGTATTTGAGTATGGATCATTATTTGGTTTGGAAAATCCTTGAGCTGCCTGCACCTGCTCTTGGATGAAAGGTGGGAGTTGAGCTGCAGTAGGGCATTCACTTATAGCATGTGTTGGGCTTGAACACAAAGCACAAATTTCTTGAGGCGATTGAAAATTGGGATATGGACAAGGTGGAGGTTGATTATTCCACATTTGATTTACTTTTTGTGTTAGCTCATCCATTTTTTCTAATTTTTCTAATTTTTGTGCAATAAAATTTATATCTATTCTTGAATTAGGTTCCATATGATTTCTAACTTCATATAATCCTGCCTTTTTAGATGAGCTCATATTTCTTTCATATGATGATAATGAAGCATGATTTATGGAATTTTCACTAAGCATTTCAAATAAGTCATATGCTTCATCTTCACTTTTACTCATAAATGCTTCTCCACATGATGCGTCTACCATTTGCTTATAATTATCGGCTAATCCCTCATAAAAGGCTTGGACAATTGCCATTTGGATAACCCGTGATGTGGACATTTTTTTAATAATTCTTTTAATCTTTCCCAGGATTCATGGATTTGCTCCCCAGGTGTTTGGGAAAATAGGGTAATTGCTCTTCTCATGGTATTGGTTCGGCCTATAGGATAGAATTTTTTTAGAAACTCTTGTTGCATCATATTCCCAGTAGTAATAGGTCTACTTAGCGTTCCTAACCAATATTTAGCCTTATCTTTGAGGGAAAATGGAAAAAGCCTTAATTTGAGAGCATCGTCAGAAAAACCTTTTATTTTTACTGTGGAGCAAATTTCTAAAAATTCATCCAGATGCCTATAAGGATCTTCATTAGTATTTCCATAAAAAGATGGAAGCATTTGGATGGTTCCTGGTTTGATTTCATATTGATTGGCTTGCGTTTGAGGTAGTTGAATGCAAGAAGAGGGATTATAATTGGTTGGAATGAAATATTCTTTCATTTGTTTAGGAGGATTAGGTTCAGGATTATTCCTTTCTAACATTTGATTTTGATCCATTATATACTTTTGTGATTTTCTTAATTGATGTAGGAATCTTTCAATTTCAAGGTTTGGTTCTATCAAATCAAGATTTAAAGATCTCCTACTCTGCATATATCAATAATAAATTATTTTTTTTAACACACTATGATGAGCCGGTAAATGGGCTTAAAAAGGGTAAAGTAGGCTTGAAACTATATAACCATGAACTAAATGACACAATAAAATATGCATACACCAAGGAAAAATATGTAAATGAAAAACCAACTATAAAATGCAAGTTAACTGGTTAGCTTGGTTAGATATGATGCGAGTTAATGACAGAAATTAAACGTGCAAAATAGAAATGTAAAAAGGTGTAGAAGAGGGGTTCAAGATCAGAAATGGAAAAATATAAAAAGGTGTAGACATGGGGGTTAAAGAAGGGAGATGCAAACGTTAAGGTTTTTAGATGATGCGAATTTTTAGAATTTTTTTTGATGGTGCGAGTTAGTCAATCACACACAAGTATCTCAATTAGACGCAATTAGTAGTTAGTACATGTTTACCAATATTGATAAAATTCAATACATCATCATTTTTTTTAACGTAAAGAAAACAGATAAATAAACTGAGTGATGATTAATAGGAAAGCACTGATATTAAACAAACAGCATAGTAGTTAACATGAAATAAAGCAACACAAGATGAGATTTAATTAAAGAAAATTTAAAGAAAATAATTCAAAATTTCATGCCTCCCCGGCAACGGCGCCAAAAACTTGATGCGCACCAAGTGCTTGTCATTAAGAGCACTGTGATCACCAGTTTAATTTAAATTAACCGAAACACATTAAAGCTACCACTATACGAGTGATAGTGTAGAATAACGGTGAGTCGGGTCGAATCCACAGAGAGGCTATATATTTTGAATTACTTTAAGCAAAAATAAAAGAGAAACGTGAAAGAGGGTGTAGAGAAGAGAAATTAGAGCAAAAGAAATTAGAAAAAGAAATTAAAGAGAAAATAGAAGAACTTAGAGAGAGAGAAGGAGAAATTAGATAGATAAGAGAGAAGAGAGAGAAAGAGAGAAGAGAGAAAGAAAAGAGAAATTAGAAGAAATTAGAGAGAGAAAGAGACAGAGAAAAGAAAGAAGAAATTGCAAATAACTAAAAATTAAATCTAAACTAGGACAGTAATTAAAAGACTACAGAAGTAAAAATTAATCTACGAAAATAGGAATGAAAATTGCATTAAATGTAATCAGAGAATTACAATGCATAAAGCGGTAAATCTATGCTAAATATTACAAATCTAAATTAACAACTACAAAGTATTAAAGAAAAAACTATAACTAACAGAAAATTTATTTACCCCAATTCTTGCTCGAAAAACCACTCTCTTTGAGAAGCAATCCAAGCCCTTGGAGCTTTTTCTCACTTGGCAAAGGTCCCACCTCAATGGGCCCCACTTCAAGTGATGGGAGGATGAGTTGTGTTGGGATGAGTGGAGGGGCCCTCCTTTTATAGTTGTGGGAGGGACCCAATGACCAAAGTCGAATCCGATGTGGGATTGCATTGCCGGCTTATTTGTTCATTTACACGCTGCCTCTTTCTTGCTATGGCTGCTTTGGGGTTGATGTCGTTGAGGATTGCGCGGGGAGAAGGACTTGCCATTTTTGGTTGGTGAAGCTTAGAGGCTCTGGATCGTGGCTGCTAAAGCTGGTGCTTGGGCGTGCTGAAATTGAGGGTTGGCAATGGCTATGATTAGCTGCTGGAATTTTCTAATCGAATTTGAGAGCTGCTTGTCCGGTTGCTGTGCGGAAAAATTCATTGGTGCTGAAAATTCTACTTCGTCGGATTTAGGGGAGGCAGCTGATTTTGAATCGCGCTGCTGCCCGTCGATTTCTCATGGCTGGAATTCGTTACTGTCGAGGCTGCGTTGATGACTGTTTGGGTTATCTGGATTGAAAGGGGCGGCGACCAATTTTTTTCTGTTGCTCCCATGTTCGGATCATGATTTCGATGACGCCATTGTAGGAAACTACCTGCTGGTTTGGGCAGCTCGGTGGTTTGAAAGATTGCCTCGCTGTTGTTGATGGAGAAGATGGCTAGCTGCTATGGATTGCCGTCAGGTTGCGTTGCTAGAGGAACGAATGATACCGTGGCTGCTCGATGCCGTGGCTGGGGAAGATGGATTTTTGAAATGGGGATGCAGTACGCGAGCTTGAATGCAGCTGCCGGTCAGATGGGTTTTCTGTCGAACCCTGACCGTATACGAGTTGTTTCGACTGTATACGCGTCATTTCGACATTTGTAATATTGTAATTATTTTATGAATAAATGAAAATTCATGAATTATATTGATGGATATGTGTATTGGAGATTGAAATAATGCGATTAGGAATTTAACCCCGTGAATAGTGCACGTGAATAGTGCACATGAATAGTAACCAAGGACTAAGACCCGTGATTAAGAGTTAATCACTTGGATTAACTTAATCACAAAAAGACAAAATAGAGATTTAATCACTACAAGACAAAAAAGCAATTCTTTTGGATATTTTAATCTAAGTTTGGATTTTTGTGGAAAAATAGAAAAAAATTCATAAATTGCAATCCGGGCGTCGGAATTCGATGAAATTTTTTATGGATGGTTAAAAATTCATGATGGACATGATGAATGGGCTAAGATGTGACGAAAATCACAAATCAATGGTCAAAATGAAACGTCAAATGCAAAGTGAAAAAGTAACTTCACTTTTTCATTAATTATGTATTTGACTTTAATTAAAATTAATAAATAAAAATTTAAAAAATTAAATGCAATGCAGCAACATGTCAGGTCGTGCAGGGGAGTACCATGACCAATTCAATGGTCCAAATTCATCCAAATCATAAATCAAGGGCTAGGATTAATTTAGCTTAATTTAATTAATTTTAAAAAAATCAAAAAATAGGTAGAAAATTAGGGCTGATATAGGGGGGCTGGAGCAGGCCTAGGGTGGCTGCTCTTGGCTCAAGTCACCTTTGGAAATTAGAAAAAAACACCTTTGCAATTTTACACCCTAAGCTAGAGGGGTAAATTGCAAATTCATGAAAAATGGACCCCTATAAATAAAGGAGCAGGCCATGGACGAAATTCACAACCATCCCAGCTCAAAAATCACTTGAGCAACTTCATTTCCCATCCACACACGTTTTAGCCTTAAGGAAAGAGGAGAATCGAAGGTTGGAGTGAGAAAAGGCGAGTTGAAGAGGCATAACTTCGCTTGAGGTAAGTGGATTCCCCTCAAACTTGTTTTGAATGTTAGATGAAGTAAAACCATGCTTAGATAATTCCCAAGCATGAGAAAATAAGTATAGATATAATGTTTAAATGGAATTATGCCAAAACATCAAAAATTTGGAGCGAATATAGGGTATTCGGCAAAATAGCATATGATATGTGAAAATAATGCTCCAAAATTGATAAGTGATGATTTGGGATGTATGATTATGATAAATATGATGTTTTAATAATGATATATTAATTTCATAATTTTTGAAATTAAGGATTATGCTTAAGTGAATTTATGATGATTTTTAGTATATGGAGAAAATGATTTTTTTGGCCAAGTAAATCATGATAAATTCAAAATATAAGAAATGTCCAATGATATACTAGGCATAAGGTATGTCATGGTATTTTTTATTTTTGGAAAAAATATCAATTTTTGAAACCCAAGAACAGTAACCACGGAATCTACAGTGATCTGCTACAGTGTTTCTGGTACAGTAATTTACTACAGTGAACAGCGTGATTTTGAAGAAAATTTGGAAATTAATATTTGAATATAAGTATGGAATTTTTGAAGAATTTATGGACAAAAATATCTATGTAAAGAAATAATGCCCAAATATTATAAAGCATACATGGGAAGCAGCTTAAATAAAGGAAATGAAATATCCTTTATCCTTGAATAGGAAAAGAAAAAGAGAAGGTCGAAGACACCTCCTAAGAAGGTAAGCAAGTTATATATTTTGCAAATTATTTCCAAAATGCTTGAAATTGTTTGCAAGTTGCTTTATGAAATTTATTTAAGGTTGGCCATACCTATAACTGCTTTACATGAACTGAAGTTTGTGAAATTATTTATTAAATGCTTTTTATGAAATTGTTTATGATTTGCAAATATCATGCCGGCATGTGTATGAGAATGAGCATATGCACGAGGAATAGGCCTTAGTGGAGGTAGTAAGCGGACCGGATGTCCCCCTCGCTATTGCCAAGTCGCTTAATAGGCCCAGGCCGGCGGCGACCTCCCTGAAATGGGATCATGTATGGGATGGGCGCCTAGCTAGCGTTGCATCCAAAGGAATGTCATGAATGCTATGTATGCATTGCATTTGCATTTTATGAAATGCATGAAAATGATTAAAAAATTATGTATAGCTTGCTTACTGAGTATTATTACTCACCCATGCTTTTTCAACAACAGACAGGAAATGATGATGAAGGCAGCATGCCAAGTGTTATGTAGTTTTT
Organism: Annona cherimola; assembly: GCA_030490835.1. Lineage (NCBI taxonomy): Eukaryota > Viridiplantae > Streptophyta > Magnoliopsida > Magnoliales > Annonaceae > Annona > Annona cherimola. Next base: position 28,093 of record JASFXW010000067.1, read on the forward strand.
GATATAAATGATGTTTATGTAAACTTTATGTAAAGTCAACGATGATAATTTTGAGATGAAAAGGGAATATTTTTATTCCAATGAAAATGTTTATGGAATAGCTTTTTTTATCATAACTGTGTTATGTGAAATATATTTCAAATTGGATGAATGATGGGAATTTTCCATGTATTGATGAAAAAAAAAATCCTGCCGTGTGATCAGGGCAACAATCCTGAGTCACGTTTACCAATCAAAACGATCCCGGAGTAAGGCTTCTAGGCACCTCGGTTCAGGGCGCCACATTTTCCATAGCGGCCATTTCTGCTGGAGGCGAGGATCAATGGAAGCTGCAATGGCTGTCCTACGGTTTTGGTTTTTAAGGATGGGTTGCTGGTCATTTTCTTTGGTTGTGCAGATAACCGGATGGGGCTGGAAAGCTTGTTGTGAGAGACGTCAAAGGCAGTGAGGCGGGCGAGGAGGCCGAGCTGGGCGGCGATCTGTTTTTGGCACTGTGAATGGGTTCGCAGGCTGTTCGGTTCTGCTGCCACGGCTTGGAGAAGACGGTGCTGAATGCTGGGTCTGGCTTGCAATTGGTCGCTGGATTAGGCAAGGGATCAGGAGGGTTTGGAATCGGTGTTGGGTTTGCTCGGTGGCTTGGAAAATGGCTGCCGGATGGTGAGTTTGGTGAAAGTGGACATTGGGGAAGATGGAGCACCGGAATATGGTGCTCCGGCGTCGCACAATCGTGTGTACTCATGCAGGGGCAAAAACGTAGATTTTAATATTTAAGTTTTGTTAAAATAAGTTTAATAAGCTTGCTGAGATTTTTAATTTACTTTTTAGCCCTTTTTGAATTTATTTATTATTATTATTATTATTATTAGTTTATCTTAAAATGTTTTTACAGTTTGCTTTATAACCATAGTTTAGATTATATTTATAATTGTATGCATGATTTTTCAATTAAATGGTTTTAAATTTTTGCCCAAATTATATTAATATGCTAATACATATTTTAATGTTAAAATTTTTCTAGGGGATTTATATTTTTAAGAATGTTACAAAATGACCCACTTTATAACAAAATTAAAGATTTTACGAAAAATATGATTTTCATGAAATTTCGCTTAAAACATGCATTTAATTATCATTTTAATATTTAACAACGTGAATTTAATGTAAAATTAAAGAAAAATTTTTAGCCTTATCAGTCTCAATATATAAAATATTAATTAAAAAATTATATACACATTATAAAACTTTAATAGATAATGATAAAGTATTTACTATAAGCATGGAGGCTCCATGATTTTTAATCTTAAAATAATTTTTAAAAATGTCGACCTTTTATTATATTTATCCTTTCTTATGTTGTAAACTTTTATAGATTATACTTGTACTCTACATTTTTAAAAATTTTAATAGTTGACATAAGTTCTGAATGAAAGTTTTTTAAGCATGACACAAGAAGATATATCAATGCTATAAATGGTTTAGATTTAAAAATACATATTTTACAATTAAAAAATCAAAGATAAGCATGAAGCCTATATACTTACAGTAAGTATTAAATTATTACCTAACTTTTTTTAATTATATCACTCATATTGAATGGTCAGGTAATTGACAAAAGTGCACACTAGGGGTGAAATAAACGAGACAAATGTCTTAACCTATATTTAGACATTAGACCTCCAACTTATACACAATCTACACAAAGGGGTGGGGGTCAGTTTTTCCGATTCGAGGTTTGCCTAACCTTGGCCATACTTTTTAAAAATTCAATTTCACCCTATTTTTAGACTGGGTTAGGATAAGGTCAGTTTTACTCTCATTTTTTTAATAGACTCTGGAACAAACTTTGAGTTGTTATCAGACCGGTTTCGGGATAGCATGTCAGGTAAAAAAAATGCGGGTTAAATAAGATGATTTTAAAAATTTATATACATATCAAATATAAAGATACATCTATACTAAATTTAAACCTTATATACGTCAATATTTTACTAATTATTAAAAATACATAATTACTAAACACAAAATATGAGAAAATATAGTATAAATTTATTAGAATACGTTAATATAAAATTACACATAAGAATTATATATGCGTTAATTTTCTTATTAATTCTTATATTATTTTTTAGATAAATTGATTCTTCTATTATTGATATGGTTAATTATAAAAAAATATGAAAATTTTGAAAGAAAATATACTAAGATTTAAACATAGGCTTATATTTTTTAATAAATTAATATACGTGGGGCAAGTCGGGACTTTTTGGGGTAAGACATAGTTGACCTACCCCGACCCTATTTTCGAATACGGGGCAAAAATTTTGACTTATCCCAATACTGGGCAAAAACAGGCCAGATCAAAGTCAGGTCACGGGTTAACCCATCCTAATTGCCACCCTTACCAACACATATTCATGTCAACTACTTGATCAACTAAGTTGTGACCATTACCCAACTTTTGTATATTACATATATGTTATACATTTTTTACAAAGTTTAATAGTTAGATATTCACTTTTAAAATGTGTCATTTTTATAAGAAACCTATTTTTGATAAAAATTATTTCTAGTAGCATAATAGAAAAATAGTGACCTATGAATACTAGATTGTAAGGAGGTTGGAAATTGGAGGGTTTTGGTGTAAAAATATGTAAATAACAAAAAAAAAGTAATTAAAAGTGTTTTTTTCATGGGACTAATATGCGTTGGGTAAGTTATGGCTCGTTTAATAAAGCATTTAGAGGACATTAACCACACTTTAATTCACTGCTTGCGGATTTGGTATCGTGAAAAAATTGTGATTCCATATAAGTAGTAATTCCAAGCTTTTTGGTATCATAAAAGCTAATCATAATTAATTTAAATTAAAAGACAAAATTAGTCTTAAATTTTCAATCATTTTTGTTAAGTATCAAGTTCACGAAATCAATAGTTGTATTGCTTGTTTCCTATTCTCATTCTCCTATTCTTGATTTGAATGATCTTGATTACGAGAAAATTTTCATACATTATGACAATTGAATGCAAAACAATTAAGATAATATAAAAATATTAATTAATTAGATCCAAAATCAAAACAAGTAGAGCCTCATTAGGCCTACACAATTTTAGATAATTTCACCTAATTCGTGCGATGAAATAATATTATTTTGCATACTTCATGAATTATTATTAAATAAATTCCTTATAAATAGAATAAATACAAGCATAAGACTTTCGCAGTTATTAATTTTATTCTCTAATTTCTCTTAATGGAATAATTTGATTTAATATGGAAATAATGATAAAATACATTTCTAAATCAAATAATTAATAAGGAAATAATCATAAAATACATTTCTAAATTACTAAAGCCTTGTAATAATAATCATAACTATTATCTCTCAATTTGTATAATTTCTCATATTTTTGTGTGATTTCTTTCAAATTTTCATGCATTTTCTCATGAATAATAATTTCAATAATTCAAATAAACACCAAACAATAGAAATAATTTATGAAAATTTTCAAATTCGATCATGAGGTTATTTTATCCATCTAGTAGTATCTTCATATCAAAATACATTATGTTAAAATTTCCATACAATATGACAATTAAGTACCAAGTAATTGAGATAATATAAAATTATTAACTAATTAGATCCACAATCAAACACGTAGTGCCTCATCAGATCTACACAATTTCAGATAATTTCACTTAATTTGTGGGAAGAAATAATATTATTTAGCATACTTTATTATTTATTATTAAATAAATTCATTATAACAAGAATAAATACGTGAATATGACTTTCGCAATTATTAGGTATTATTCTCTGACTTCTCTTAATGAAATAATTTGATTTAATATGGAAGTAACGATGAAATACGTTTCTGAATCAAATAATTAATAAGGAAATATTGATAAAATATATTTCTAAATCACTAAAGCCATGTAATAATATTCCTAACTGTTATCTCTCAATTTGTATAATTTCTCATATTTTTGTGTGATTTCTTTCAAATTTTCATGCATTTTTACATGAATAATAATTTCAATAATTCAAATAAACACCAAATAGTAGAAGTAATTTATGAAAATTTTCAAAACCTATGATGAGGTTATTTCATCCAACTAGTGGTATTTTCATCTCAAAATACATTATGTTGAAATTTTCATACATTGTGGCAATCAAATACCAAATAATTGAGGTAATATAAAAATATTAACTAATTATATCCAAAGTCAACACAAGTAGAGCCTTATCAAATGTATACAATTTTAGATAATTTCACCTAATTCGTGCGATGAAATGATATTATTTTGCATATTTCATTATTTATTAATAAATAAATTCATTACAAATAGAATCAATACAAGAATATGACTTTCGCAGTTATTAAGTATTATTCTCTAATTTCACTTAATTGAATAATTCGTTTTAATAGGGAAACAATGATAAAATACATTTCTAAATTACTAAAGCCATATAATAATATTTCTAACTGTTATCTCTCAATTTGTATAATTTCTCATATTTTTGTGTGATTTCTTTCAAATTTTCATGCATTTTCGTAAGAATAATAACTTCAATAATTCAAATAAGCACCAAATAGTAGAAGTAATTAATGAAAATTTTTGAAATCTATCCTGAGGTTATTTTATCAATCTAGAAGTATTTTCATCTCAAAATACATTACGTGGAAATTTTAATATATTATGACAAATAAATACCAAATAATTGAGATAATATAAAAATATTAACTAATTATATCTAAAATAAAAAAAAATAGAGCCCCCTCGGCTCTACACAATTTTAGATAGTTTCACCTAATTCGCGCGATGAAATAATATTATTTTGCATATTTCATTATTTATTACTAAATAAATTCATTATAATTAGAATAAATACAAGAATATGACTTTCACAGTTATTAAGTATTATTCTCTAATTTCTCTTTATTCGATAATTCATTTTAATAGGGAAATAATGATAAAATACATTTCTAAATCACTAAAGCCATGTAATAATATTCCTAACTGTTATCTCTCATTTTGTATAATTTCTCGTATTTTTGTGTGATTTCTTACAAAGTTTCATGCATTTTCACAAGAATAATTGTTGGAAATATGTGGAAAACTAGCTAAATCTATGTTTTGATGATTAACAAATCAATTTGAGTAAGTCTTGGCTACTAACAAGTTTGTGGAAATGTTTAAGGAATAATCATTTGAAGAAAATCAAGTATAGAAGCCAAGTCGTATCCCAAGTCGACTCCAAGATCGACTTCAAACATGCAAAACTGTCCAGAGTTGAAAACGGGAGAAGAGCAAGTGAAGTCGCAGGCCAAGTCGACTCCACCTGCGACTTGGGTAGCCAAGTCGCAAACAAAGTCGACCTCGACATCGACCTCAGATGACGAAAACTGTCCAGAGTCGAAGCTCAGAAAACGAAGTGCCGAAGTCGCACCCCAAGTCGACTCCACGTGCGACTTGAGGTGAAGTCGCAGCCGAAGTCGACTCCGACATCGACTTCGATCGGGCAGAGGCGATTTTTCAGAAGATAAGCTGGAATGCATATTCAAGATGAAATCAAGTCATAAGTCCAATGCGAAGCAAGGAGCTTGAATCAATCATGCAAGGGTCAAGCTCTTCAAGATTCACAAGATCCAAATGTTCAAGATTCAAGGATTTAAGGCTTGCAAATCTTGGAGCTAATGAAAGCAAGACACCATGATCCAAAGAGTAACAAAAATTGCAAAGGAATTAAAAGGCTTGAGAAAGACTAAGCAAAACAAAAGTTTCAAAGTTCTAAGTTCATGAAGCCAACTGTCGAGATGAAGTCGAACCCGAAGTCGACTCCACCTGCGACTTGGGTCAAGTCGAGAACCCAATTCGACCCTGACTGGAACTTGAAGTTGCGACGGAGAAGCGAAGTCGCACCCGAAGTCGACTCCATCTGCGACTTGGGCGAAGTCGCATCTGAAGTCGACTCCACATGCGACTTGGGTCGCAACGGTCGGAATTAATTCGAACGTTGGCGCATTAAATGCGCACCACCTACTTTCTAACGTTCGGATTCCCTCCAAAATTATAAATAGCATTCATGGTGGACGAGGGAAGTAGTTGGAAAACATTAAGTGAGCATAACTCCTATCTACAAGAGCATTAAAGTGATCAAGCCAATCAAGAGAGGAAGAACTACACTTCAAAACTGCAAGAGCTTCACTTCAGATTCTTCAAAGCCTACCACAAGTTCTTCTCTGCGCCAAACTGCTTCTACACATCTGTAAAGTGTAGAATTCTTTCATTGATTATTTGTTTGTATTGAACTTGATTTAGCTTGGGTAGCTAAGATCAAGTGATAGCAAAGTAGTGTGTGATTGGAGTGTGACTCATCACCTACTTGTGCTAGTTGTTGATGCCCCCTAGAGCTAGAATCTAGAAGAGAGCAAGAGGCTCTAGTTGTATATGCCCCCTAGAGCTTTGAATCTAGAAGAGAGCAAGAGGCTCTAATTGTATTGAGAGAATACAATAGTGGAACCCAAGTCACAAGGTGTGTGAGCTTGGAAGAGTGGAGTAGGGAGGTTGCCCGAACCACTATAAAAATTCTTGTCTACTTGTTTTTATTTCTGCTCTCTACATTACTTTGCTTTCCATTCTGTTTCTTCATTCAAGGGGACTAGATTAATCCGGGGTAAAGTTTCTATTTGAGTTATAAATTTTTTAAGAACCCAATTCACCCCTCCCCTCTTGGGTTTTGCCATCAATTCGGGACCCAACAAGTGGTATCAGAGCAGGTCTTTGAGTTAAACCAAAGAGATCTATTGATATGGCATCCCAATCGATTCCCGTTCCCGCTTTTGCTGAGGGCCAATCATTCACTAGGCCACCATTGTTTGATGGGAACAACTTTGGTTATTGGAAGCTTCGTATGAAGCAACTCATTATGGCTACTGATATGGACTCTTGGATAGCAATCCAAGATGGTGTAACATTGCCTATAGATGAAAGTGTTGGAAACATGAGGAAAACTAGCTAAATCTATGTTTTGATGATTAACAAATCAATTTGAGAAAGTCTTGGCTACTAACAAGTTTGTGAAATGTCTTAAAGAATATACATTTGAAGAAAATCAAGTTGGAAGGCCAAGTCGTTCCCCAAGTCGACTCCAAGATCGACTTCAAACATGCAGAACGTCCAGAGCTGAAAACGGAAGAAGGGAAGGTGAAGTCGCAGGCCAAGTCGACTCCACCTGCGACTTGGGTAGCCAAGTCGCAAACGAAGTCGACCTCACCATCGACTTCAGTCGGGCGAAACCTTCCAGAGTTGAATTCGAAACAGAAGAATGCCGAAGTCGCACCCCAAGTCGACTCCACGTGCGACTTGAGGTGAAGTCGCATCCGAAGTCGACTCAGACATCGACTTCGCTCAGGCAGACGGAAAACTTCAAATGACAAGTTCTGGATTACTTGATTTCAAGCCAAACTAAATGAAGATGAAGATCAAGGCAACATAGATACTCAAGCTGAAACATTTGAAGACAAATCCAAGTACAAGCAAGAAGCATAAACTCAATCATTCAAATCAAGAAGATATCTAAGATTACATGAGTCAAGATTCAAGATGAATCAAAGTCAAGATTTTCAAGATTCACAAATGTTCAAGAACATCATGACAGTGAAGTCGCAAGGCCAAGTCGATCCCATCTGAGACTTGAGTGAAGTCGCAAAGCCAAGTCGACTTCATGATCGACTTCAAGTGGGCGAAACCTTCCAGCGTTGAAACTGAAGACCGAAGTTCGCGAAGTTGCACCCGAAGTCGACTTCATCTGCGACTTGGGTGAAGTCGCACCCGAAGTCGACTCCACCTGCGACTTGGGTCGCAATGGTCGGAATTAATTCGAACGTTGGCGCATTAAATGCGCGCCACCTACCTTCTAACTTTCGGATTCCCTCCAAAATTATAAATAGCATTCATGGTGGACGAGGGAAATAGTTGGAAAACATTAAGTGAGCATAACTCCTATCTACAAGAGCATTAAAGTGATCAAGCCAATCAAGAGAGGAAGAATTGTGCTTCAAGTTGCAAGAGCTACATTCAGAAACTTTAAAGCCATCATCTACAAGTTCTTCCCTGCGCTAAATCGTTTCTACACACCTGTAAAGTGTAGTTTACTTTTATTGTTTACTTGTTTGTGTTAAACTTGATTTAGCTTGCGTAGCTAAGATCAAGAGGTAGCAAAGTAGTGTGTGATTGGAGTGTGACTCATCACCTACTTGTGCTAAGTGTTTGATGCCCCCTAGAGCTAGAATCTAGAAGAGAGCAAGAGGCTCTGGTTGTATATGCCCCCTAGAGCTAGAATCTAGAAGAGAGCAAGAGGCTCTAGTTGTATTCGCGGAATACAATAGTGGAACCCAAGTCACAAGGAGTGTGAGCTTGGAAGAGTGGAGTAGGGAGGTTGCCCGAACCACTATAAAATCCTTGTCTACTTACTTTTATTTCTGCTCTCTTTATTACTTTGCTTTCCATTCTGTTTCTTCATTCAAGGGGACTAGATTAATCCGGGGTAAAGTTTTTGTTTAAGTTGTAAATTTTTAAGAACCCAATTCACCCCTCCCCTCTTGGGTTTTGCCATCAATTCGGGACCCAACAAGTGGTATCAGAGCAGGCCTTTGAATTGAATCAAAGAGATCTATTATCATGGCATCCCAATCTACTTCGGTTTCCGCTTTTTCCGAGGGCCAATCTTTTACAAGGCCACCATTGTTTGATGGGAACAACTTTGGTTATTGGAAGCTTCGTATGAAGCAACTCATTATGGCTACCGATATGGACTCTTGGATTGCAATCCAAGACGGTGTCATCTTGCCTATAGATGAAAGAGCTTCCAAGTGGACCGAAGAGGAAGTTAGAACCGTTAAGAGCAATGCCAAGGCAATGAATTCTTTATTTTGTGCTCTTACGGCTTCGGAGTATGATAGAGTATCTTCTTGTTTGACTGCAAAAGAGATATGGGATACTCTAACATCCATTTATGAAGGAACCTCCCAAGTCCAAGGGACTAGGAGAAACATTTTGATTGGAGAGTTTGAAAATTTCAGAATGCTAGACACTGAAAATATTTCTGAAATGTTTGCAAGATTTTCTAAGATTACTAATGCTCTCAAAGGTCTTGGAAAAGCTATCTCTGAATCCGAACAGGTGATGAAGATACTAAGAGCTCTACCGGATTCATGGACTCCAAAGATTACAGCTATTGAAGAAGCAAAAGACCTCAACACCCTAAAGCTAGAAGATCTAATTAGCTCACTAATGTCACATGAGCTAATTAAGAGAATAAACGAAGAGAATCATAAAGGGAAGAAAATCATTGCATTAAAAGCGGCACGCAACTCAGATGAGTCTACCTCCTCGTCTAACAATGGTGATGAAGATATTGCACTTCTTACTCACAAGTTTCGAAAATTTGTGAGAAAAGAAAAGAACCTTAAAGACTTCAAAGAAAGACCACAAAAAGAAAAGAAGAAGGAGGTCACAAAATGCTACCGATGCGGGGGCGTAGGACATATGCAAGCTCAATGTCCTACACCGGAAGAAAGGCCAAAGGAGAATCATGAAAGAAGAAAATACCAAAGGCCAAGAGGAAGAGGCATGTTCGTCAACGAGGAAACTTCATCAACATGCAGCTCTTCAACCGACGACAATGATGTAGCCAACTGTGCAAGAATATGTTGCATGGCACGAATCGAGCAAGAAGAGGACTTGCTATGCTTAAACACGACTGAAGTTTTGGAAGAACAATCCACCTCAACCAAATGTACAAGCAATGATGAGGTAACTTCCAAACCTTGCTATTCTCAATCAAGTTATTCTTCTTTTCAAAATTGCATCAAATGTGCTGAATTAGAAGAACTACAAACTGCCTATGATTCATTATATGAGGAAATCAAAAAGCTAGGAAACAAGCTGTCCTCAAAGAAACAACAATGTAACTTTGTTATTATTGAAAATGGAAATCTAGCTGAAAGAACAACAAAAATGAAAGAAGAAAATGAATTGTTATTGAAAGAAGTAGAGAAACTGAAAAAGGAGAACAAATCCTTAAATGAATCATTAGCAAAGTTCTCTAATCCAGGAGAAAGTGTAAAGATGTTTCTGAACATGACTGCTCAAACAAACAAAAGAGGTCTTGGATACAATACATTTGAGCAAGGAGAAAGTGGCAAATCAAATGTGCCTACACTTGGGAAATATCAAACCAAAATTGCACCTATATACAAGCCACAAAGGAGAAATGTTATGTGGACTAAAAGGCCAACATTTGAACCAAAATATACTTGGAGGCCTACTCCTAGATTACCAATGGCTTGCAATTTCTGCAACAAGATGGGTCATAAAGCCTACAAATGTAATTTTAAGAAATTGTATGACCATGGTGCAAGACTAGTTTGGGTTCCAAGAAACACAAGATTTGGGCGTTCTAAGATAGAGAAACAAAGGTTGAATAATATTACTAACCCAAATGCAAGACCAGAGTTGAATTCGAAACAGCAGAATGCCGAAGTCGCACCCCAAGTCGACTCCACGTGCGACTTGAGGTGAAGTCGCAGCCGAAGTCGACTCAGACATCGACTTCGCTCAGGCAGACGGAAAACTTCAAATGACAAGTTCAGGATTACTTGATTTCAAGCCAAACTAAATGAAGATAAAGATCAAGGCAACATAGATACTCAAGCTGAAACATTTGAAGACAAATCCAAGTACAAGCAAGAAGCATAAACTCAATCATTCAAATCAAGAAGATATCTAAGATTACATGAGTCAAGATTCAAGATGAATCAAAGTCAAGATTTTCAAGATTCACAAATGTTCAAGAACATCATGACAGTGAAGTCGCAAGGCCAAGTCGACCCCATCTGAGACTTGAGTGAAGTCGCAAAGCCAAGTCGACTTCATGATCGACTTCAAGTGGGCGAAACCTTCCAGCGTTGAAACTGAAGACCGAAGTTCGCGAAGTCGCACCCGAAGTCGACTTCATCTGCGACTTGGGTGAAGTCGCACCCGAAGTCGACTCCACCTGCGACTTGGGTCGCAACGGTCGGAATTAATTCGAACGTTGGCGCATTAAATGCGCGCCACCTACCTTCTAACTTTTGGATTCCCTCCAAAATTATAAATAGCATTCATGGTGGACGAGGGAAATAGTTGGAAAACATTAAGTGAGCATAACTCCTATCTACAAGAGCATTAAAGTGATCAAGCCAATCAAGAGAGGAAGAATTGTGCTTCAAGTTGCAAGAGCTACATTCAGAAACTTTAAAGCCATCATCTACAAGTTCTTCCCTGCGCTAAATCGTTTCTACACACCTGTAAAGTGTAGTTTACTTTTATTGTTTACTTGTTTGTGTTAAACTTGATTTAGCTTGCGTAGCTAAGATCAAGAGGTAGCAAAGTAGTGTGTGATTGGAGTGTGACTCATCACCTACTTGTGCTAAGTGTTTGATGCCCCCTAGAGCTAGAATCTAGAAGAGAGCAAGAGGCTCTGGTTGTATATGCCCCCTAGAGCTAGAATCTAGAAGAGAGCAAGAGGCTCTAGTTGTATTCGCGGAATACAATAGTGGAACCCAAGTCACAAGGAGTGTGAGCTTGGAAGAGTGGAGTAGGGAGGTTGCCCGAACCACTATAAAATCCTTGTCTACTTACTTTTATTTCTGCTCTCTTTATTACTTTGCTTTCCATTCTGTTTCTTCATTCAAGGGGACTAGATTAATCCGGGGTAAAGTTTTTGTTTAAGTTGTAAATTTTTAAGAACCCAATTCACCCCTCCCCTCTTGGGTTTTGCCATCAATTCGGGACCCAACAAGTGGTATCAGAGCAGGCCTTTGAATTGAATCAAAGAGATCTATTATCATGGCATCCCAATCTACTTCGGTTTCCGCTTTTTCCGAGGGCCAATCTTTTACAAGGCCACCATTGTTTGATGGGAACAACTTTGGTTATTGGAAGCTTCGTATGAAGCAACTCATTATGGCTACCGATATGGACTCTTGGATTGCAATCCAAGACGGTGTCATCTTGCCTATAGATGAAAGAGCTTCCAAGTGGACCGAAGAGGAAGTTAGAACCGTTAAGAGCAATGCCAAGGCAATGAATTCTTTATTTTGTGCTCTTACGGCTTCGGAGTATGATAGAGTATCTTCTTGTTTGACTGCAAAAGAGATATGGGATACTCTAACATCCATTTATGAAGGAACCTCCCAAGTCCAAGGGACTAGGAGAAACATTTTGATTGGAGAGTTTGAAAATTTCAGAATGCTAGACACTGAAAATATTTCTGAAATGTTTGCAAGATTTTCTAAGATTACTAATGCTCTCAAAGGTCTTGGAAAAGCTATCTCTGAATCCGAACAGGTGATGAAGATACTAAGAGCTCTACCGGATTCATGGACTCCAAAGATTACAGCTATTGAAGAAGCAAAAGACCTCAACACCCTAAAGCTAGAAGATCTAATTAGCTCACTAATGTCACATGAGCTAATTAAGAGAATAAACGAAGAGAATCATAAAGGGAAGAAAATCATTGCATTAAAAGCGGCACGCAACTCAGATGAGTCTACCTCCTCGTCTAACAATGGTGATGAAGATATTGCACTTCTTACTCACAAGTTTCGAAAATTTGTGAGAAAAGAAAAGAACCTTAAAGACTTCAAAGAAAGACCACAAAAAGAAAAGAAGAAGGAGGTCACAAAATGCTACCGATGCGGGGGCGTAGGACATATGCAAGCTCAATGTCCTACACCGGAAGAAAGGCCAAAGGAGAATCATGAAAGAAGAAAATACCAAAGGCCAAGAGGAAGAGGCATGTTCGTCAACGAGGAAACTTCATCAACATGCAGCTCTTCAACCGACGACAATGATGTAGCCAACTGTGCAAGAATATGTTGCATGGCACGAATCGAGCAAGAAGAGGACTTGCTATGCTTAAACACGACTGAAGTTTTGGAAGAACAATCCACCTCAACCAAATGTACAAGCAATGATGAGGTAACTTCCAAACCTTGCTATTCTCAATCAAGTTATTCTTCTTTTCAAAATTGCATCAAATGTGCTGAATTAGAAGAACTACAAACTGCCTATGATTCATTATATGAGGAAATCAAAAAGCTAGGAAACAAGCTGTCCTCAAAGAAACAACAATGTAACTTTGTTATTATTGAAAATGGAAATCTAGCTGAAAGAACAACAAAAATGAAAGAAGAAAATGAATTGTTATTGAAAGAAGTAGAGAAACTGAAAAAGGAGAACAAATCCTTAAATGAATCATTAGCAAAGTTCTCTAATCCAGGAGAAAGTGTAAAGATGTTTCTGAACATGACTGCTCAAACAAACAAAAGAGGTCTTGGATACAATACATTTGAGCAAGGAGAAAGTGGCAAATCAAATGTGCCTACACTTGGGAAATATCAAACCAAAATTGCACCTATATACAAGCCACAAAGGAGAAATGTTATGTGGACTAAAAGGCCAACATTTGAACCAAAATATACTTGGAGGCCTACTCCTAGATTACCAATGGCTTGCAATTTCTGCAACAAGATGGGTCATAAAGCCTACAAATGTAATTTTAAGAAATTGTATGACCATGGTGCAAGACTAGTTTGGGTTCCAAGAAACACAAGATTTGGGCGTTCTAAGATAGAGAAACAAAGGTTGAATAATATTACTAACCCAAATGCAAGACCAGAGTTGAATTCGAAACAGCAGAATGCCGAAGTCGCACCCCAAGTCGACTCCACGTGCGACTTGAGGTGAAGTCGCAGCCGAAGTCGACTCAGACATCGACTTCGCTCAGGCAGACGGAAAACTTCAAATGACAAGTTCAGGATTACTTGATTTCAAGCCAAACTAAATGAAGATAAAGATCAAGGCAACATAGATACTCAAGCTGAAACATTTGAAGACAAATCCAAGTACAAGCAAGAAGCATAAACTCAATCATTCAAATCAAGAAGATATCTAAGATTACATGAGTCAAGATTCAAGATGAATCAAAGTCAAGATTTTCAAGATTCACAAATGTTCAAGAACATCATGACAGTGAAGTCGCAAGGCCAAGTCGACCCCATCTGAGACTTGAGTGAAGTCGCAAAGCCAAGTCGACTTCATGATCGACTTCAAGTGGGCGAAACCTTCCAGCGTTGAAACTGAAGACCGAAGTTCGCGAAGTCGCACCCGAAGTCGACTTCATCTGCGACTTGGGTGAAGTCGCACCCGAAGTCGACTCCACCTGCGACTTGGGTCGCAACGGTCGGAATTAATTCGAACGTTGGCGCATTAAATGCGCGCCACCTACCTTCTAACTTTTGGATTCCCTCCAAAATTATAAATAGCATTCATGGTGGACGAGGGAAATAGTTGGAAAACATTAAGTGAGCATAACTCCTATCTACAAGAGCATTAAAGTGATCAAGCCAATCAAGAGAGGAAGAATTGTGCTTCAAGTTGCAAGAGCTACATTCAGAAACTTCAAAGTCATCATCTACAAGTTCTTCCCTGCGCTAAATCGTTTCTACACACCTGTAAAGTGTAGTTTACTTTTATTGTTTACTTGTTTGTGTTAAACTTGATTTAGCTTGCGTAGCTAAGATCAAGAGGTAGCAAAGTAGTGTGTGATTGGAGTGTGACTCATCTCCTACTTGTGCTAAGTGTTTGATGCCCCCTAGAGCTAGAATCTAGAAGAGAGCAAGAGGCTCTGGTTGTATATGCCCCCTAGAGCTAGAATCTAGAAGAGAGCAAGAGGCTCTAGTTGTATTCGCGGAATACAATAGTGGAACCCAAGTCACAAGGAGTGTGAGCTTGGAAGAGTGGAGTAGGGAGGTTGCCCGAACCACTATAAAATCCTTGTCTACTTGCTTTTATTTCTGCTCTCTTTATTACTTTGCTTTCCATTCAGTTTGTTCATTCAAGGGGACTAGATTAATCCGGGGTAAAGTTTTTGTTTAAGTTGTAAATTTTTAAGAACCCAATTCACCCCTCCCCTCTTGGGTTTTGCCATCAATTCGGGACCCAACAGAAAGAGCTTCCAAGTGGACCGAAGAGGAAGTAAGAACTGTAAAGAGCAATGCTAAAGCTATGAACTCACTATTTTGTGCTCTTACAGCTTCCGAATATGATAGAGTATCATCTTGTCTAACCGCTAAAGAAATATGGGATACTCTAACATCCATTTATGAAGGAACCTCTCAAGTCCAAGGGACTAGGAGAAATATCTTGATAAGAGAGTTGGAAAGTTTTAGAATGCTAGACACAGAAAATATTTCTGAAATGTTTGCTAGATTTTCTAAGATTACTAATGCTCTAAAAGGTCTTGGAAAGGCTATTTCTGAATCCGAACAGGTTATGAAGATATTGAGAGCTCTACCGGATTCGTGGACTCCAAAGATAACGGCAATTGAAGAAGCCAAAGACCTAAACACTTTGAAGCTAGAAGATCTTATTAGCTCATTAATGTCACATGAGCTAATTAGGAAAAGAAATGAAGATAATCACAAAGGGAAGAGAACCATTGCACTCAAGGCCACTCACAATTCAGATGGATCCACCTCTTCATCTCACAACGATGATGAAGACATTGCTCTTCTCACTCGCAAATTTCGGAAATTTGTGAGAAAAGAAAAGAACCTCAAAGACTTCAAAGAAAGACCACATAAAGAAAAGAAAAAGGAGGTTACAAAATGCTACCGATGCGGGGGCGTAGGACATATGCAAGCTCAATGTCCTACACCAGAAGAAAGGCCAAAGGAGAGTCATGAAAGAAGAAAATACCAAAGGCCAAGAGGAAGAGGCATGTTCGTCAACGAGGAGACTTCATCAACATGCAGCTCTTCAACCGACGAAAATGATGCAGCCAACTGTGCAAGAATATGTTGTATGGCACGAATCGAGCAAGAAGAGGACTTGCTATGCTTAAACACGACTGAAGTTTTGGAAGAACAATCCACCTCAACCAAATGTACAAGCAATGATGAGGTAACTTCCAAACCTTGCTATTCTCAATCAAGTTATTCTTCTTTTCAAAATTGCCTTAAATGTGCTGAATTAGAAGAACTTCAAATTGCTTATGATTCATTATATGAGGAAATTAAGAGGCTAGGAAACAAGCTGTCATTGAAGAGACAACAGTGCAACTTTGTTATTGTTGAAAATGAAAAACTAGCTGAAAAATCAGCAAAACTGAAAGAAGAAAATGAATCACTGTTGAAAGAGGCAGAAAAATTGAAAAAGGAGAACAAATCATTAAATGAATAATTAGGAAAGTTCTCTAATCCAGGAGAAAGTGTGAAGATGTTTCTGAACATGACCTCACAAAAGGATAAAAGAGGTCTTGGGTACAATACATTTGAGCAAAAAGAAAGTGGCAAATCAAATGTGCCAAAACTTGGAAAATATCAAACTGCACCAATTTATAAGCCACAAAAGAAAAATATTATGTGGATTAAAAGACCAATTTTTGAACCAAAATGCAATTGGAGGCCTACTCCTAGACTACCAATGGCCTGCAATTTCTGTAATAAAATGGGTCATAAAGCTTACAAGTGTAACTTCAAGAAGTTATATGACAATGGTGCAAAGCTAGTTTGGGTTCCAAGGAACACAAGATTTGGGCTTTCTAAGTTAGAATTACAAAGATTGAATCATTTTACTAACCCAAATGGACCCATAAAATGGGTACCAAAGAGATAAGGATTATTTGTTTACTTTTCAGATTTGTTTAAAGGCAAAGGCAAACAATGTATGGTTCATGGATAGCGGTTGTTCAAGGCACATGACTGGAGAAAGAAATTTGTTTCACAAACTTAAGCCTTGCAACGACGAAACTGTTGCCTTTGGAAATAATGAGAAAGGTAAAATCAAAGGTAAAGGAAATATTTATAGTAGTTCAAATGCATGCATGGAGGATGTTTTGTTTGTTGAAGGACTCAAGCACAATCTAATGAGCATTATCCAATTATGTGATAAAGGATATAAGGTTGTGTTTGAATCATCTATGTGCAATGTATTTGATGGAGAACATATCATGTTTAGTGGAAAAAGATATGGAAATATATATTTGGTTTCACTTGATGAACTAGATGGTCAATGTCTAATGGCCATTGAAAATGATCCATGGGTTTGGCATAAAAGACTTGGACATGTGAATATGTCAAACATAAAGACCCTATGGAAAAAGAATTTGGTAGAAGGCTTGCCAAAGTTGAAATATGACAAAGACAAAATTTGCAAGGCATGTCAATTATCTAAACAACCAAAGATGTCTTTTTCTACCAAAAGGGAGATTTCCACCACAAGGCCACTTGAATTGCTACACATGGATCTATATGGACCATCCGAAATTTTAACCATTGGTGGAAAGAAATATGTATTTGTTATTGTAGATGACTTTTCAAGATTCACATGGATAATTCTCTTAGCTAGCAAAGATGAAGCCTTCTCTATGTTTTCAACTTTTATAAACTTGGTGGAAAATGAAAAACAGAATACCATTTTGTGTATAAGGAGTGACCATGGTGGTGAATTTGAGAACAAACGATTCATAGAATTATGTAATGAAAAAGGAATTCATCACACATTTTCTGCACCAAGGACTCCACAACAAAATGGAGTAGTTGAAAGGAAAAACAGAACTATACAAGAGATGGCTAGAACAATGCTAAATGAGAGCAAATTATCCAAGAAGTTTTGGGGTGAAGCTGTGAGCACAGCTTGTCATGTTTTAAATCGAGTTACCATTAGAGCTATCTTGAAAAAGACCCCATATGAGCTATGGAAGGGAAGAAAACCAAATATCTCTTATTTTCATGCCTTTGGATGCACATGTTATGTGTTGAACAATGAAAAACCAACTTGGGAAAACTTGACGCTAAAAGTGATGAGTCAATATTCCTTGGGTACTCATCAAATAGCAAAGCATATAGAGTATTTAATAAACGAAACCAAGTTGTAGAAGAATCCATACATGTTGCTTTTGATGAAACTAACTCATGCTTGAAAAGAAGAGATGATTTAAGTGATGCAGATGAGATTGTAAGCAACTTTGAAAAGCTGCATGTGGAAAAGCAAGAAGAGTCCATGGAGGAAAGGGTAAGTGAAGGTGATGATTCCTATAGACCTCCATCTGATTTAAAATTCAAACATGCACATCCAATTGAACAAGTTATAGGAAATGTGTATGAAGGTGTAAAAACTAGAAGGTCAAAGCAAAATGTTTGTGGACAATATGCTTTTGTATCCAAGATTGAACCTTCTAATATTGAACAAGCTCTTGATGATGAAAACTGGATTATAGCAATGCTAGAAGAGCTAAATCAATTTGAAAGAAATCAAGTTTGGCACCTTGTTCCTAGACCAAATGACTGTATTGTTATTGGCACCAAGTGGGTCTTTAGGAACAAATTAGATGAAAGTGGACTTGTAGTGAGAAACAAAGCTAGACTTGTGGCAAAAGGATACTCACAAGAAGAAGGAATAGATTTTGAAGAATCATATGCCCCGGTTGCTAGATTAGAGGCAATTCGCATCTTACTAGCTTTTGCATCTCACATGAACTTTAAATTGTTTCAAATGGATGTCAAAAGTGCATTTCTG
Source organism: Annona cherimola (assembly GCA_030490835.1). Taxonomy (NCBI): domain Eukaryota; kingdom Viridiplantae; phylum Streptophyta; class Magnoliopsida; order Magnoliales; family Annonaceae; genus Annona; species Annona cherimola. The sequence goes on from JASFXW010000067.1 coordinate 46,721, forward strand.
AATGGTTATATAAATGAAGAGGTGTATGTAGAACAACCACCTGGATTTGAAGAAAAGGATCAATCAAAGTATGTTTACAAATTAACCAAAGCATTATATGGATTAAAACAAGCTCCAAGGGCTTGGTATGATAGACTAAGCAAGTTTTTGATTGATCATAACTTTCAAAAGGGAAAGGTAGACACCACTCTGTTTATTAAGTACAATGGAAAGGATATATTAATCATTCAAATTTATGTTGATGATATCATTTTTGGTGCTACTAATGAAATTCTTTGTCAAGAATTTTCTGAGCTTATGCAGAAAGAATTTGAGATGAGCATGATGGGAGAGCTCAATTTCTTCCTTGGACTGCAAATCAAGCAACTAAATGAAGGAATCTTCATAAACCAATCCAAATACATCAAAGAGATGCTCAAGAAGTTTGGCATGGAGAATAGCAAAGGAGCAAACACGCCCATGAGCTCTACAATCAAGCTTGACAAAGATGAGAAGGGAAAAGTAGTTGATTTAAAATTGTATAGAAGCATGATAGGTTCCTTATTGTATTTAACTGCTTCTAGGCCAGATATTTTGTTTAGTGTATGTATGTGCTCTAGATTTCAATCATGCCCAAAAGAATCACACTTGGTAGCTGTGAAAAGAATTTTTAGATATCTAGTAGACACTACCAATTTAGGACTATGGTATCCAAAGGGCTCTAATTTTGATCTAATCGGCTACTCGGATGCGGATTTTGCTGGTTACAAAGTAGATAGAAAAAGCACTAGTGGAACATGTCAGTTTCTTGGAAGCATGTTGGTTTCATGGTTTTCAAGAAAACAAACTAGTGTTGCTCTATCTACGGCGGAAGCCGAATATATTGCCGCCGGGAGCTGTTGTGCCCAATTACTTTGGATGAAACAGCAACTTAGAGACTATGGCATGGATTTCAAAGATATACCTATCAAATGTGATAATACTAGTGCCATATGTCTAACCAAGAATCTAGTCCTGCATTCTAGGACCAAACATATAGACCTTAGACATCATTTCATTAGAGAACATGTAGAAAATCATGACATATGTTTGGTATATGTAAGAACAGAGGATCAAGTTGCAGATATATTCACTAAGCCCCTAGCAAAAGAAGCATTTTATAAGATTAGAAATGACATGGGAATGCTTGAACTCACTTAAAGCATAAATTGAGGGGGAGCACCCATTTAAGGGGAGCAAACCCAATTGTTTCTTTACCCTCTAACTTTTTGATATATTGACAAAAAGGGGGAGAAGAGTAGGATTTGAGTCTAAAGGGGGAGAAGAATAGGATTGAATTCTTATGATTATGCTTAAGGAGAAAAGAGTAGGATATGATTGAGGAGAAGAGTTTGAATGTTTGTTAAATATTGAAGGATTGCTAAGCATGTTATTTTATTGCTAAGTATGTTATTTTTTAATTGAAAGGTATACACTCAAATCGGTTTTGTCAATCATCAAAAAGGGGGAGATTGTTGGAAATATGTGGAAAACTAGCTAAATCTATGTTTTGATGATTAACAAATCAATTTGAGTAAGTCTTGGCTACTAACAAGTTTGTGGAAATGTTTAAGGAATAATCATTTGAAGAAAATCAAGTATAGAAGCCAAGTCGTATCCCAAGTCGACTCCAAGATCGACTTCAAACATGCAAAACTGTCCAGAGTTGAAAACGGGAGAAGAGCAAGTGAAGTCGCAGGCCAAGTCGACTCCACCTGCGACTTGGGTAGCCAAGTCGCAAACAAAGTCGACCTCAGATGACGAAAACTGTCCAGAGTCGAAGCTCAGAAAACGAAGTGCCGAAGTCGCACCCCAAGTCGACTCCACGTGCGACTTGAGGTGAAGTCGCAGCCGAAGTCGACTCCGACATCGACTTCGATCGGGCAGAGGCGATTTTTCAGAAGATAAGCTGGAATGCATATTCAAGATGAAATCAAGTCATAAGTCCAATGCGAAGCAAGGAGCTTGAATCAATCATGCAAGGGTCAAGCTCTTCAAGATTCACAAGATCCAAATGTTCAAGATTCAAGGATTTAAGGCTTGCAAATCTTGGAGCTAATGAAAGCAAGACACCATGATCCAAAGAGTAACAAAAATTGCAAAGGAATTAAAAGGCTTGAGAAAGACTAAGCAAAACAAAAGTTTCAAAGTTCTAAGTTCATGAAGCCAACTGTCGAGATGAAGTCGAACCCGAAGTCGACTCCACCTGCGACTTGGGTCAAGTCGAGAACCCAAGTCGACCCTGACTGGAACTTGAAGTTGCGACGGAGAAGCGAAGTCGCACCCGAAGTCGACTCCATCTGCGACTTGGGCGAAGTCGCATCTGAAGTCGACTCCACATGCGACTTGGGTCGCAACGGTCGGAATTAATTCGAACGTTGGCGCATTAAATGCGCGCCACCTACCTTCTAACGTTCGGATTCCCTCCAAAATTATAAATAGCATTCATGGTGGACGAGGGAAGTAGTTGGAAAACATTAAGTGAGCATAACTCCTATCTACAAGAGCATTAAAGTGATCAAGCCAATCAAGAGAGGAAGAACTACACTTCAAAACTGCAAGAGCTTCACTTCAGATTCTTCAAAGCCTACCACAAGTTCTTCTCTGCGCCAAACTGCTTCTACACATCTGTAAAGTGTAGATTTCTTTCATTGATTATTTGTTTGTATTGAACTTGATTTAGCTTGGGTAGCTAAGATCAAGTGATAGCAAAGTAGTGTGTGATTGGAGTGTGACTCATCACCTACTTGTGCTAGTTGTTGATGCCCCCTAGAGCTAGAATCTAGAAGAGAGCAAGAGGCTCTAGTTGTATATGCCCCCTAGAGCTTTGAATCTAGAAGAGAGCAAGAGGCTCTAATTGTATTGAGAGAATACAATAGTGGAACCCAAGTCACAAGGTGTGTGAGCTTGGAAGAGTGGAGTAGGGAGGTTGCCCGAACCACTATAAAAATTCTTGTCTACTTGTTTTTATTTCTGCTCTCTACATTACTTTGCTTTCCATTCTGTTTCTTCATTCAAGGGGACTAGATTAATCCGGGGTAAAGTTTCTATTTGAGTTATAAATTTTTTAAGAACCCAATTCACCCCTCCCCTCTTGGGTTTTGCCATCAATTCGGGACCCAACAATAATAACTTCAATAATTCAAATAAACACCAAATAGTAGAAGTAATCAATGAAAATTTTTGAAATCTATCGTGAGGTTATTTTATCCATCTGGTAGTATTTTCATCTCAAAATACATTACATGGAAATTTTAATACATTATGAAAATCAAAATACCAAATAATTGAGATAATATAAAAATATTAACTAATTATATCTAAAGTCAAAACAAGTAAAGCCACCTCAGCTCTACACAATTTTAGATAGTTTCACTTAATTCGCGCGATGAAATAATATTATTTTTCATATTTCATTATTTATTATTAAATAAATTCATTATAATTAGAATAAATGCAAGAATATGACTTTCTCCGTTATTAATTTCTCTTTATTGAATAATTCGTTTTAATAGGGAAATAACGACAAAATATATTTCTGAGTCAAATAATTAATAAGGAAATAATCATAAAATACATTTCTAAATTACTAATGCCATGTAATAATATTCCTAATTGTTATCTCTCATTTTGTATAATTTTTCATATTCTTGTATGATTTCTTTCAAATTTTGATGCATTTTCGCAAGAAGAATAACTTCAATAATCCAAATAAATACCAAATAGTAGATATAATTTATGAAAATTTTCCAAATCTATCATGTGGTTATTTTTTCCTTCTAGTAGTATTTTCATATTAAAGTACATTATGTTAAAATTTTCATACACTATGACAATTAAATACCATATAATTGAAATAATATAAAAATATTAACTAATTAAGTCCAAAATTGAAACAAATAGAGACCCATCAAGTCTAATTTGTGTGATGAAATAATATTATTTAGCATATTTCATGATTTATGAACAAATAAATACAAGAATATGACTTTCGCAGTTATTAAGTATTATTCTCAAATTTCTCTTAATGGAATAATTCGATTTAATATGGACATAATGATAAAATACATTTCTGAATCAAAGAATTAATAAGGAAATAATCATAAAATACATTTCTAAATTACTAAAGTCATGTATTTAATATTCCTAACTGTTATAAATAGAATAAATACAAGAATATGACTATCGCAGTTATAAAGTATTATTCTCTAATTTCTCATAATTGAATAATTCGTTTTAATAGGAAAATAATGATAAAATACATTTCTGAATCAAATAATTAAAAAGGAAATAATTATAAAATACATTTCTAAATAACTAAAGCCTTTTAATAATATTCCAAACTGTTATCTCTCATTTTGTATAATTTCTCATATTTTTGTGTGATTTCTTTCAAATTTTCATGCATTTTCGCAAGAATAATAACTTCAATAATTCAAATAAATACCAAATAGTAGTGAGTAGAAGTCAATTCTAGGTAGTCAAAGTTCATTTTATCTAATTCAGTTCATTTGTGTCGATTCAGATACTTTTAAGTTCTTTCGTTCCTGTTCGAATGTAAATGAAATTAAGGGATTGTAATCAGTTCTATTTGATTGAAGTTCCTTCTATCCGATTCAGTTGCTTTGAGTATATTCGAATGCGTCAAAGTTTGCTCGTTCTCATTAGAGTCAAATAGAGTCAATTAGATTGGGTAGCAGTCAATTGAAGGTTGTCGAAGTTCATTCTATCTAATTCAGTTTATTTGAGTCGATTTGAATCCTTTTGAGTTCATTGGTCCCATTCGAATCTAAATGAAATCAGGGGATTATCATTAGTTCTATTTGATTGAAGTTGTTTCGATCCGATTCAGTGGCTTTGAGTCTATTCGAATGCGTTAAAGTTTGCTCGTTCTTATTAGAGTCAAATCAAGTCAATTAGATTGAGTAGAAGTCAATTCTAGGTAGTCAAAGTTCATTCTATCTAATTCAGTTCATTTTGAGTCGATTCGAATGCTTTGAAGTTCTTTCTTTCCCGTTCGAATGTAAATGAAATCAAGGGATTGTAATCAGTGCTATTTGATTTAAGTTCCTTTTATCCGATTCAGTTGCTTTAAGTCTATTCGAATGCGTTAAAGTTTGCTCGTTCTCATTCGAGTCAAATCAAGTCAATTAGATTGAATAGCAGTTAATTGTAGGTTGTCGAAGTTCATTCTATCTAATTCAGTTTAATTCGAATTCTTTTAAGTTCATTCGTTCCCATTCGAATCTAAACGAAATCAGGGAATTATAATTAGTTCTATTTGATTGAAGTTGTTTCAAACCGATTTAGTGACTTTGAGTCTATTCGAATGCGTTAAAGTTTGCTCGTTCTCATTAAAGTCAAATCAAGTCAATTAGATTGAGTAGAAGTCAATTCTAGGTAGTCAAAGTTCATTCTATCTAATTCAGTTCATTTGACTCGATTGGAATGCTTTTAAGTTCATTCGTTTCTGGTCGAATGTAAATGAAATCAAGAGATTGTAATCAGTTCTATTTGATTGAAGTTCGTTCTTTCCGATTCTGTTGCTTTGAGTCTATTCGAATGTGATAAAGTTTGCTCGTTGTCATTAGAGTCAAATCAAGTCAATTAGAATTCTATTAAGTTCATCCGTTCCCGTTCGAATGTAAATGAAATAAAGGGATTGTATTCAGTTCTTTTTTACTGAAGTTCTTTTTATCCGATTCAGTTCATTTGAGTCTATTTGAATGCGTTAAAGTTTGCTCATTTTCATTAGAGTGAAACCAAGTCAATTAGATTGAGCAGTAGTCAATTCTAGGTTGTCGAAGTTCAATCTATCTAATTCAGTTTATTTGACTCGATTCGAATGCTTTGGAGTTTATTCATTCCCGTACGAATATAAAAAAATCAAGGGATTGTAACCAGTTCTATTTGATTGAAGTTGTTTCGATCCGATTCAGTTGCTTTGAGTCTATTCGAATATATTAAAGTTTGCTCGTTCTCATTAGAGTGAAACCAAGTCAATTAGAATGAGTAGTAGTCAATTCTAGGTTGTCGAAGTTCATTCTATCTAATTCAGTTTATTTGACTCGATTTGAATGCTTTGGAGTTTATTCCTTCCCGTTCGAATATAAACAAATCAAGGGATTGTAATCAGTTCTATTTGATTGAAGTTGTTTCGATCCGATTCAGTTGCTTTGAGTCTATTCGAATGCGTTAAAGTTTGCTCGTTCTCATTAGAGTCTAATTAAGTCAATTAGATTGAGTAGTTGTCAATTCTAGGCAGTCGAAGTTCATTCTATCCAATTAATTTCATTTCAGTCGATTCGAATGCTTTTAAGTTCATCCGTTCCCATTCGAATGTAAATGAAATCAATGGATTGTATTCAGTTCTTTTTTATTGAAGTTCTTTTAATCCGATTCAGTTGCTTTGAGTCTATTCGAATGCGTTAAAGTTTGCTTCTTCTGATTAGAGTGAAATCAAGTCAAGTAGATTGAGTAGCAGTCAATTCTAGGTTGTCAAATATCATTCTATCTAATTCAGTTTATTTGAGTCGATTCGAATTCTTTTGAGTTCATTCGTTCTCATTCGAATCGAAACGAAATCAATGGATTATAATCAGTTCTATTTGATTGAAGTTGTTTCGATCTGATTCGGTGGCTTTGAGTCTATCCGAATGTGTTAAAATTTGCTCTTTCTCATTAGAGTCAAATCAAGTCAATTAGATTGAGTAGAAGTCAATTATAGGTAGTCAAAGTTCATTCTATCTAATTCAGTTGCTTTGAGTCTATTCGAATGCTTTTAAGTTCATTCGCTCCCGTTCGAATTTAAATGAAATCAAGGGATTGTAATCAGTTTTATTTGATAGAAATTCCTTCTATCCGATTTTGTTGCTTTGAGTCTATTCAAATGCGTTAAAGTTTGCTCGTTCTCATTAGAGTCAAATCAAGTCAATTAGAATTCTTTTTAGTTCATCCATTCCCATTCGAATGTAAATGAAATCAAGGGATTGTATCCAGTTCTTTTTTATTGATGTTCTTTTGATCCGATTCAGTTACTTTGAGTCTATTCGAATGCATTAAAATTTGCTCATTTTCATTAGAGTGAACCAAGTCAATTAGATTGAGTAGTAGTTAATTCTAGGTTGTCGAAGTTCATCTATCTAATTCAGTTTATTTAACTCGATTGGAATGCCTTTGAGTTCATTCATTCCCGTTCGAATGTAAATGAAATCGAGGGATTGTAATTAGTTCAATTTCATTGAAGTTCCTCTATCCGATTCTGTTGCTTTGAGTCTATTCGAACGCGTTAAAGTTTGCTCGTTCTCATTAGAGTCAAATCAAGTCAATTAGAATTCTTTTTAGTTCATCCATTCCCATTCGAATGTAAATGAAATCAAGGGATTGTATCCAGTTCTTTTTTATTCATGTTCTTTTGATCCGATTCAGTTACTTTGAGTCTATTCGAATGCATTAAAATTTGCTCATTTTCATTAGAGTGAACCAAGTCAATTAGATTGAGTAGTAGTTAATTCTAGGTTGTCGAAGTTCATCTATCTAATTTAGTTTATTTAACTCGATTGGAATGCCTTTGAGTTCATTCATTCCCGTTCGAATGTAAATGAAATCGAGGGATTGTAATTAGTTCAATTTCATTGAAATTCCTCTATCCGATTCTGTTGCTTTGAGTCTATTCGAACGCGTTAAAGTTTGCTCGTTCTCATTAGAGTCAAATCAAGTCAATTAGAATTCTTTTTAGTTCATCCATTCCCATTCGAATGTAAATGAAATCAAGGGATTGTATCCAGTTCTTTTTTATTGATGTTCTTTTGATCCGATTCAGTTACTTTGAGTCTATTCGAATGCATTAAAATTTGCTCATTTTCATTAGAGTGAACCAAGTCAATTAGATTGAGTAGTAGTTAATTCTAGGTTGTCGAAGTTCATCTATCTAATTCAGTTTATTTAACTCGATTGGAATGCCTTTGAGTTCATTCATTCCCGTTCGAATGTAAATGAAATCGAGGGATTGTAATTAGTTCAATTTCATTGAAGTTCCTCTATCCGATTCTGTTGCTTTGAGTCTATTCGAACGCGTTAAAGTTTGCTCGTTCTCATTAGAGTCAAATCAAGTCAATTAGAATTCTTTTTAGTTCATCCATTCCCATTCGAATGTAAATGAAATCAAGGGATTGTATCCAGTTCTTTTTTATTGATGTTCTTTTGATCCGATTCAGTTACTTTGAGTCTATTCGAATGCATTAAAATTTGCTCATTTTCATTAGAGTGAACCAAGTCAATTAGATTGAGTAGTAGTTAATTCTAGGTTGTCGAAGTTCATCTATCTAATTCAGTTTATTTAACTCGATTGGAATGCCTTTGAGTTCATTCATTCCCGTTCGAATGTAAATGAAATCGAGGGATTGTAATTAGTTCAATTTCATTGAAGTTCCTCTATCCGATTCTGTTGCTTTGAGTCTATTCGAACGCGTTAAAGTTTGCTCGTTCTCATTAGAGTCAAATCAAGTCAATTAGAATTCTTTTTAGTTCATCCATTCCCATTCGAATGTAAATGAAATCAAGGGATTGTATCCAGTTCTTTTTTATTGATGTTCTTTTGATCCGATTCAGTTACTTTGAGTCTATTCGAATGCATTAAAATTTGCTCATTTTCATTAGAGTGAACCAAGTCAATTAGATTGAGTAGTAGTTAATTCTAGGTTGTCGAAGTTCATCTATCTAATTTAGTTTATTTAACTCGATTGGAATGCCTTTGAGTTCATTCATTCCCGTTCGAATGTAAATGAAATCGAGGGATTGTAATTAGTTCAATTTCATTGAAATTCCTCTATCCGATTCTGTTGCTTTGAGTCTATTCGAACGCGTTAAAGTTTGCTCATTCTCATAAGAGTCAAATCAAGTCAATTAGAATTCTTTTTAGTTCATCCATTCCCATTCGAATGTAAATGAAATCAAGGGATTGTATCCAGTTCTTTTTTATTGATGTTCTTTTGATCCGATTCAGTTACTTTGAGTCTATTCGAATGCATTAAAATTTGCTCATTTTCATTAGAGTGAACCAAGTCAATTAGATTGAGTAGTAGTTAATTCTAGGTTGTCGAAGTTCATCTATCTAATTTAGTTTATTTAACTCGATTGGAATGCCTTTGAGTTCATTCATTCCCGTTCGAATGTAAATGAAATCGAGGGATTGTAATTAGTTCAATTTCATTGAAATTCCTCTATCCGATTCTGTTGCTTTGAGTCTATTCGAACGCGTTAAAGTTTGCTCGTTCTCATTAGAGTCAAATCAAGTCAATTAGAATTCTTTTTAGTTCATCCATTCCCATTCGAATGTAAATGAAATCAAGGGATTGTATTCAGTACTTTTTTATTGAAGTTCTTTTGATCCGATTCAGATCCTTTGAGTCTATTCGAATGCGTTAAGGTTTGCTCATTCTCATAAGAGTCAAATCAAGTCAATTAGTTTGAGTAGTAGTCAATTCTAGGTTGTCGAAGTTCATTCTATCTAATTCAGTTGATTTGACTCGATTCGAATGCTTTTGAGTTGATACATTCCCGTTCGAATTTAAACGAAATCAAGGGATTGTAATCAGTTCTATTTGATTGAAGTTGTTTCGATCTGATTCAGTTGCTTTGAGTCTATTCGAATGCGTTAAAGTTTCCTCGTTCTAATTAGAGTCAAATCAAGTCAATAAGATTGAGCAGTAGTCAATTCTAGTTGGTCGAAGTTCATTATATCTAATTCAGATCATTTGAGACGATTCGAATGAGTTTTAGATCATTCGTTCCCATCCGAATGTGAATGAAATCAAGAAATTGTAATAAGTTCTATTTGATTGAAGTTCCTTCTATCCGATACAGTTGCTTTGAGTCTATTCGAATGCATCAGAGTTTGCTTGTTCTCATTAGAGTCAAATAGAGTCAATTAGATTGGGTAGCAATCAATTGAAGGTTGTCGAAGTTCATTTTATCTAATTCAGTTTATTTGAGTCGATTTGAATCCTTTTGAGTTCATTGGTCCCATTCGAATCTAAACGAAATCAGGGGATTATCATTAGTTCTATTTGATTGAAGTTGTTTCGATCCGATTCAGTGGCTTTGAGTCTATTCGAATGCGTTAAAGTTTGCTCATTCTCATTAGAGTCATATCAAGTCAATTATATTGAGTAGTAGTCAATTCTAGGTTGTTGAAGTTCATTCTATCTAATTCAGTTTATTTGAGTCGATTTGAATCCTTTTGAGTTCATTGGTCCCGTTCGAATCTAAACGAAATCTGGGGATTATCATTAGTTCTATTTGTTTGAAGTTGTTTCGATCCGATTCAGTGGCTTAGAGTCAATTCGAATGAGTTAAAGTTTGTTCGTTCTTATTAGAGTCAAATCAAGTCAATTAGATTGAGTAGAAGTCAATTCTAGGTTGTCAAAGTTCATTCTATCTAATTCAGTTCATTTTGAGGCGATTCGAATGCTTTGAAGTTCTTTCTTTCCCGTTCGAATGTAAATGAAATCAAGGGATTGTAATCAGTGCTATTTGATTGAAGTTCCTTTTATCCGATTCAGTTGCTTTAAGTCTATTCGAATGCGTTAAAGTTTGCTCGTTCTCATTCGAGTCAAATCAAGGCAATTAGATTGAATAGCAGTTAATTGTAGGTTGTCGAAGTTCTTTCTATCTAATTCAGTTTAATTCGAATTCTTTTAAGTTCATTCGTTTCCATTCGAATCTAAACGAAATCAGGGAATTATAATTAGTTCTATTTGATTGAAGTTGTTTCGAACCGATTTAGTGACTTTGAGTCTATTCGAATGTGTTAAAGTTTGCTCGTTCTCATTAGAGTCAAATCAAGTCAATTAGATTGAGTTGAAGTCAATTCAAGGTAGTCAAAGTTCATTCTATCTAATTCAGTTCATTTGACTCGATTCGAATCCTTTTAAGTTCATTCGTTTCTGGTCGAATGTAAATGAAATCAAGAGATTGTAATCAGTTCTATTTTATTGAAGTTTGTTCTTTCCGATTCTGTTGCTTTGAGTCTATTCGAATGTGATAAAGTTTGCTCGTTGTAATTAGAGTCAAATCAAGTCAATTATAATTCTATTAAGTTCATCCGTTCCCGTTCGAATGTAAATGAAATAAAGGGATTGTATTCAGTTCTTTTTTATTGAAGTTCTTTTTATCCGATTCAGTTCATTTGAGTCTATTTGAATGCGTTAAAGTTTGCTCGCTTTCATTAGAGTGAAACCAAGTCAATTAGATTGAGGAGTAGTCAATTCTAGGTTGTCGAAGTTCATTCTATCTAATTCAGTTTATTTGACTCGATTCGAATGCTTTGGATTTTATTCGTTCCCATACGAATATAAACAAATCAAGGGATTGTAATCAGTTATATTTGATTGAAGTTGTTTCAATCCGATTCAATTGCTTTGAGTCTATTCGAATGCATTAAAGAGTGCTCGTTCTCATTAGAGTGAAACCAAGTCAATTAGAATCAGTAGTAGTCAATTCTAGGTTGTTGAAGTTCATTCTATCTAATTCAGTTTATTTGACTCGATTTGAATGCTTCGGAGTTTATTCATTCCCGTTCGAATATAAACAAATCAAGGGATTGTAATCAGTTCTATTTGATTGAAGTTGTTTCGATCCGATTCAGTTGCTTTGAGTCTATTCGAATGCGTTAAACTTTGCTCGTTCTCATTAGAGTCTAATTAAGTCAATTAGATTGAGTAGTAGTCAGTTCTAGGCAGTCGAAGTTCATTCTATCCAATTAATTTCATTTCAGTCGATTCGAATGCTTTTAAGTTCATCCGTTCCCATTCGAATGGAAATGAAATCAATGGATTGTATTCAGTTCTTTTTTATTGAAGTTCTTTTAATCCGATTCAGTTGCTTTGAGTCTATTCGAATGCGTTAAAGTTTGCTTCTTCTCATTAGAGTGAAATCAAGTCAATTAGATTGAGTAGCAGTCAATTCTAGGTTGTCAAATATCTTTCTATCTAATTCAGTTTATTTGAGTCGATTCGAATTCTTTTGAGTTCATTCGTTCTCATTCGAATCTAAACGAAATCAAGGGATTATAATCAGTTCTATTTGATTGAAGTAGTTTCGATCTGATTCGGTGGCTTTGAGTCTATCCGAATGCGTTAAAATTTGCTCTTTCTCATTAGAGTCAAATCAAGTCAATTAGATTGAGTAGAAGTCAATTATAGGTAGTCAAAGTTCATTCTATCTAATTCAGTTCATGTAAGTCGATTCGAATGCTTTTAAGTTCATTCACTCCCGTTCGAATTTAAATGAAATCAAGGGATTGTAATCAGTTTTATTTGATAGAAATTCCTTCTATCCGATTTTGTTGCTTTGAGTCTATTCAAATGCGTTAAAGTTTGCTCGTTCTCATTAGAGTCAAATCAAGTCAATTAGAATTCTTTTAAGTTCATCCATTCCCATTCGAATGTAAATGAAATCAAGGGATTGTATTCAGTTCTTTTTTATTGAAGTTCTTTTGATCCGATTCAGTTACTTTGAGTCTATTCGAATGCATTAAAATTTGCTCATTTTCATTAGAGTGAACCAAGTCAATTAGATTGAGTAGTAGTTAATTCTAGGTTGTCGAAGTTCATCTATCTAATTCAGTTTATTTAACTCGATTGGAATGCCTTTGAGTTCATTCATTCCCGTTCGAATGTAAATGAAATCGAGGGATTGTAATTAGTTCAATTTCATTGAAGTTCCTCTATCCGATTCTGTTGCTTTGAGTCTATTCGAACGCGTTAAAGTTTGCTCGTTCTCATTAGAGTCAAATCAAGTCAATTAGAATTCTTTTTAGTTCATCCATTCCCATTCGAATGTAAATGAAATCAAGGGATTGTATCCAGTTCTTTTTTATTGATGTTCTTTTGATCCGATTCAGTTACTTTGAGTCTATTCGAATGCATTAAAATTTGCTCATTTTCATTAGAGTGAACCAAGTCAATTAGATTGAGTAGTAGTTAATTCTAGGTTGTCGAAGTTCATCTATCTAATTCAATTTATTTAACTCGATTGGAATGCCTTTGAGTTCATTCATTCCCGTTCGAATGTAAATGAAATCGAGGGATTGTATTCAGTACTTTTTTATTGAAGTTCTTTTGATCCGATTCAGATCCTTTGAGTCTATTCGAATGCGTTAAGGTTTGCTCATTCTCATAAGAGTCAAATCAAGTCAATTAGTTTGAGTAGTAGTCAATTCTAGGTTGTCGAAGTTCATTCTATCTAATTCAGTTGATTTGACTCGATTCGAATGCTTTTGAGTTGATACATTCCCGTTCGAATTTAAACGAAATCAAGGGATTGTAATCAGTTCTATTTGATTGAAGTTGTTTCGATCTGATTCAGTTGCTTTGAGTCTATTCAAATGCGTTAAAGTTTCCTCGTTCTAATTAGAGTCAAATCAAGTCAATAAGATTGAGTAGTAGTCAATTCTAGGTAGTCAAAGTTCATTCTAACTAATTCAGTTCATTTTGAGTCGATTCGAATGATTTGAAGTTCTTTCTTTCCCGTTCGAATGTAAATGAAATCAAGGGATTGTAATCAGAGCTATTTGATTGAAGTTCCTTTTATCCGATTCAGTTGCTTTAAGTCTATTCGAATGCGTTATAGTTTGTTCGTTCTCATTCGAGTCAAATCAAGGCAATTAGATTGAATATCAGTTAATTATAGGTTGTCGAAGTTCATTCTATCTAATTCAGTTTAATTCGAATTCTTTTAAGTTCATTCGTTCCCATTCGAATCTAAACGAAATCAGGGAATTATAATTAGTTCTATTTGATTGAAGTTGTTTCGAACCGATTTAGTGACTTTGAGTCTATTCGAATGCGTTAAAGTTTGCTCGTTCTCATTAGAGTCAAATCAAGTCAATTAGATTGAGTAGAAGTCAATTCAAGGTAGTCAAAGTTCATTCTATCTAATTCAGTTCATTTGACTCGATTCGAATGCTTTTAAGTTCATTCGTTTTTGGTCGAATGTAAATGAAATCAAGAGATTGTAATCAGTTCTATTTTATTGAAGTTCGTTCTTTCCGATTCTGTTGCTTTGAGTCTATTCGAATGTGATAAAGTTTGCTCGTTGTCATTAGAGTCAAATCAAGTCCATTAGAATTCCATTAAGTTCATCCGTTCCCGTTCGAATGTAATTGAAATAAAGGGATTGTATTCAGTTCTTTTTTATTGAAGTTCTTTTTATCCGATTCAGTTCATTTGAGTCTATTTGAATGCGTTAAAGTTTGCTCGTTTTCATTAGAGTGAAACCAAGTCAATTAGATTGAGGAGTAGTCAATTCTAGGTTGTCGAAGTTCATTCTATCTAATTCAGTTTATTTGACTCGATTCGAATGCTTTGGATTTTATTCGTTCCCGTACGAATATAAACAAATCAAGGGATTGTAATCAGTTATATTTGATTGAAGTTGTTTCGATCCGATTCAATTGCTTTGAGTCTATTCGAATGCATTAAAGTTTGCTCGTTCTCATTAGAGTGAAACCAAGTCAATTAGAATCAGTAGTAGTCAATTCTAGGTTGTCGAAGTTCATTCTATCTAATTCAGTTTATTTGACTCGATTTGAATGCTTCGGAGTTTATTCATTCCCGTTCGAATATAAACAAATCAAGGGATTGTAATCAGTTCTATTTGATTGAAGTTGTTTCGATCCGATTCAGTTGCTTTGAGTCTATTCGAATGCGTTAAACTTTGCTCGTTCTCATTAGAGTCTAATTAAGTCAATTAGATTGAGTAGTAGTCAGTTCTAGGCAGTCGAAGTTCATTCTATCCAATTAATTTCATTTCAGTCGATTCGAATGCTTTTAAGTTCATCCGTTCCCATTCAAATGTAAATGAAATCAATGGATTGTATTCAGTTCTTTTTTATTGAAGTTCTTTTAATCCGATTCAGTTGCTTTGAGTCTATTCGAATGCGTTAAAGTTTGCTTCTTCTCATTAGAGTGAAATCAAGTCAATTAGATTGAGTAGCAGTCAATTCTAGGTTGTCAAATATCTTTCTATCTAATTCAGTTTATTTGAGTCGATTCGAATTCTTTTGAGTTCATTCGTTCTCATTCGAATCTAAACGAAATCAAGGGATTATAATCAGTTCTATTTGATTGAAGTAGTTTCGATCTGATTCGGTGGCTTTGAGTCTATCCGAATGCGTTAAAATTTGCTCTTTCTCATTAGAGTCAAATCAAGTCAATTAGATTGAGTAGAAGTCAATTATAGGTAGTCAAAGTTCATTCTATCTAATTCAGTTCATGTAAGTCGATTCGAATGCTTTTAAGTTCATTCGCTCCCGTTCGAATTTAAATAAAATCGAGGGATTGTAATCAGTTTTATTTGATAGAAATTCCTACTATCCGATTTTGTTGCTTTGAGTCTATTCCAATGCGTTAAAGTTTGTTCGTTCTCATTAGAGTCAAATCAAGTCAATTATAATTCTTTTTAGTTCATCCATTCCCATTCGAATGTAAATGAAATCAAGGGATTGTATTCAGTTCTTTTTTATTGAAGTTCATTTGATCCGATTCAGTTACTTTGAGTCTATTCGAATGCATTAAAATTTGCTCATTTTCATTAGAGTGAACCAAGTCAATTAGATTGAGTAGTAGTTAATTCTAGGTTGTCGAAGTTCATCTATCTAATTCAGTTTATTTAACTCGATTGGAATGCCTTTGAGTTCATTCATTCCCGTTCGAATGTAAATGAAATCGAGGGATTGTAATTAGTTCAATTTCATTGAAGTTCCTCTATCCGATTCTGTTGTTTTGAGTCTATTCGAACGCGTTAAAGTTTGCTCGTTCTCATTAGAGTCAAATCAAGTCAATTAGAATTCTTTTAAGTTGATCCATTCCCATTCAAATGTAAATGAAATCAAGGGATTGTATTCAGTACTTTTTTATTGAAGTTCTTTTGATCCGATTCAGATCCTTTGAGTCTATTCGAATGCGTTAAGGTTTGCTCATTCTCATAAGAGTCAAATCAAGTCAATTAGTTTGAGTAGTAGTCAATTCTAGGTTGTTGAAGTTCATTCTATCTAATTCAGTTGATTTGACTCGATTCGAATGCTTTTGAGTTGATACATTCCCGTTCGAATTTAAACGAAATCAAGGGATTGTAATCAGTTCTATTTGATTGAAGTTGTTTCGATCTGATTCAGTTGCTTTGAGTCTATTCGAATGCGTTAAAGTTTGCTCGTTCTAATTAGAGTCAAATCAAGTCAATAAGATTGAGTAGTAGTCAATTCTAGGTGGTCGAAGTTCATTATATCTAATTCAGATCATTTGAGACGATTCGAATGAGTTTTAGATCATTCGTTCCAATCCGAATGTGAATGAAATCAAGAAATTGTAATAAGTTCTATTTGATTGAAGTTCCTTCTATCCGATACAGTTGTTTTGAGTTTATTCGAATGCATTAAAGTTTGCTCATTCTCATTAGAGTCATATCAAGTCAATTATATTGAGTAGTAGTCAATTCTAGGTTGTCGAAGTTCATTCTATCTAATTCAGTTTATTTGAGTCGATTTGAATCCTTTTGAGTTCATTGGTCCCGTTTGAATCTAAACGAAATCTGGGGATTATCATTAGTTCTATTTGTTTGAAGTTGTTTCGATCCGATTCAGTGGCTTTGAGTCAATTCGAATGCGTTAAACTTTGTTCGTTCTTATTAGAGTCAAATCAAGTCAATTAGATTGAGTAGAAGTCAATTCTAGGTAGTCAAAGTTCATTCTATCTAATTCAGTTCATTTTGAGGCGATTCGAATGCTTTGAAGTTCTTTCTTTCCCGTTCGAATGTAAATGAAATCAAGGGATTGTAATCAGTGCTATTTGATTGAAGTTCCTTTTATCCGATTCAGTTGCTTTAAGTCTATTCGAATGCGTTAAAGTTTGCTCGTTGTAATTCGAGTCAAATCAAGGCAATTAGATTGAATAGCAGTTAATTGTAGGTTGTCGAAGTTCATTCTATCTAATTTAGTTTAATTCGAATTCTTTTAAGTTCATTCGTTCCCATTCGAATCTAAACGAAATCAGGGAATTATAATTTGTTCTATTTGATTGAAGTATTTTCGAACCGATTTAGTGACTTTGAGTCTATTCGAATGCGTTAAAATTTGCTCTTTCTCATTAGAGTCAAATTAAGTCAATTAGATTGAGTAGAAGTCAATTATAGGTAGTCAAAGTTCATTCTATGTAATTCAGTTCATGTAAGTCGATTCGAATGCTTTTAAGTTCATTCGCTCCCGTTCGAATTTAAATGAAATCAAGGGATTGTAATCAGTTTTATTTGATAGAAATTCCTTCTATCCAATTTTGTTGTTTTGAGTCTATTCAAATGCGTTAAAATTTGCTCGTTCTCATTAGAATCAAATCAAGTCAATTAGAATTCTATTAAGTTCATCCGTTCCCGTTCGAATGTAAATGAAATAAAGGGATTGTATTCAGTTCTTTTTTATTGAAGTTCTTTTTATCCGATTCAGTTCATTTGAGTCTATTTGAATGCGTTAATGTTTGCTCGTTTTCATTAGAGTGAAACCAAGTCAATTAGATTGAGCAGTAGTCAATTCTAGGTTGTCGAAGTTCATTCTATCTAATTCAGTTTATTTGACTCGATTCGATTGCTTTGGAGTTTATTCGTGTTGGAAATATGTGGAAAACTAGCTAAAACTATATTTTGATGATTAACAAATCCATTTGAGAATGTCTTGGCTACTAACATGTTTGGGGAAATGTTTAAGGCATATACATTTAAAGGAAAGAGAGCATGGAAGGCCAAGTCGTTCTCCAAGTCGACTCCAAGAACGACTTCGAAGAGCCAAAACTGTCCAGAGTTGAAAATGGGAGAAGAACAGGTGAAGTCGCAGGCGAAGTCGACTCCACTTGCGACTTGGGAAGCCAAGTCGCAAACGAAGTCGACTCCAGCATCGACTTCAGTCGGGAAAATCACTCCAGAGCTGAATTTGGGATGGAAGAATGCCGAAGTCGCAAACGAAGTCGACTCCATTTGCGACTTGGGCGAAGTCGCGGACGAAGTCGACCCCAAGTGCGACTTGAGTTTTTCTAAGATCAAAGATGAAGTTTCAAGAATCAACTTGAGTGTTTTCAATACCTAATCAAAGGTGCAAGATCAACTTAAATCTCTCAAGTTCAAGGCAAAGCTCCAAGCTTATCTAAAGATGAAGAAAGTCATGATATGACAACCAATCCAAGTTCAAGATACCAAGAAGATTCAAATCTCATGGATTCAAGGATTGCAAAACTCGGAGCAAATGAAAGCAAGAAGACTCAATGATCCAAGATATGAAAAATGCAAAGGAATTGAAGGAATGGAGAAGCCTAAGCAAAACAAAGCAATCTCCAAAGTCTTCAAGTTCATCAAAGCCAACTGACAAGGTGAAGTCGCACCCGAAGTCGACTTCACCTGCGACTTGGATCAAGTCGATACCTAAGTCGACCCGACCTGGAACTTGAGGTTGCGACGGAGAGGCGAAGTCGCACCCGAAGTCGACTCCATCCGCGACTTGGGCGAAGTCGCATCCGAAGTCGACTCCGCATGCGACTTGGGTCGCAACGGTCGGAATTTATTCGAACGTTTGCGCATTTAATGCGCGCCAACCACCTTCAAACGTTCGGATTCCCTCCACAATTATAAAAGAGAGTCATTGTGGACGAGGGAAGTAGCTGAGAATCATTAAGTGTGCTTAACTCCTATATTCAAGAGCTCTAAAGAGATCAAGCCATTCAAAGAGGAAAAACTTTGCTTCAAATTGCAAGAGCTACATTTCTGAATCTTCAAAGTCTACATTACAAGTTCTTCTCTGCGCCAAATTGCTTCTACACATCTGTAAAGTGTAGACTCCTTTTGTTATTTCATTTTGTTGTATTGAACTTGATTTAGTTTGAGGAACTAAGATCAAGTGTAAGCAAAGTAGTGTGTGATTGGAGTGGAACTCATCACCTACTTGTGCTGTGTTGTGTTGAAGGCCCCTAGAGCTGGAATCTAGAAGAGAGCAGTGGCTCTAATTGTATTTGAAGAATACAATAGATGAACCCAAGTCACAAGGAGTGTGAGCTTGGAAGAGTGGAGTAGGGAGGTTGCCCGAACCACTATAAAAATCTTGTGTGCTTGATTTATATTTCTGCTCTCTAAATTATATTGCTTTCCATTTCATTTCTTCATTAAGGGGACTAGATTAATCTGGGGTAAAGTTTCTGTTTAAGTTATAAATTTTTAAATACCCAATTCACCCCTCCCCTATTGGGTAATTGCCATCAACTCGGGACCAACAATTCGTTCCCGTACGAATATAAACAAATCAAGGGATTGTAATCAGTTATATTTGATTGAAGTTGTTTCGATCCGATTCAGTTGCTTTGAGTCTATTCGAATGCATTAAAGTTTGCTCGTTCTCATTAGAGTGAAACCAAGTCAATTAGAATGAGTAGTAGTCAATTCTAGGTTGTCGAAGTTTATTCTATCTAATTCAGATCATGTAAGTCGATTCGAATGCTTTTAAGTTCACTCGCTCCCGTTCGAATTTAAATGAAATCAAGGGATTGTAATCAGTTCTATTTGATAGAAGTTCCTTCTATCCGATTTTGTTGCTTTGAGTCTATTCAAACGCGTTAAAGTTTGCTCATTCTCATTAGAGTCAAATCAAGTCAATTAGAATTCTTTTAAGTTCATCCATTCCCATTCGAATGTAAATGAAATCAAGGGATTATTCAGTTCTTTTTTATTGAAGTTCTTTTGATCCGATTCAGTTACTTTGAGTCTATTCGAATGCATTAAAATTTGCTCATTTTCATTAGAGTGAAACCAAGTCAATTAGATTGAGTAGTAGTTAATTCTAAGTTGTCGAAGTTCATCTATCTAATTCAGTTTATTTAACTCGATTGGAATGCCTTTGAGTTCATTCATTCCCGTTAGAATGTAAATGAAATCGAGGGATTGTAATTAGTTCAATTTGATTGAAGTTCCTTCTATCCGATTCTGTTGCTTTGAGTCTATTCGAAGGCGTTAAAGTTTGCTCGTTCTCATTAGAGTCAAATCAAGTCAATTAGAATTCTTTTAAGTTTATCCATTCCCATTCAAATGTAAATAAAATCAAGGGATCGTATTCAGTACTTTTTTATTGAAGTTCTTTTGATCCGATTCAGATCTTTTGAGTCTATTCAAATGCGTTAAGGTTTGCTCATTCTCATAAGAGTCAAATCAAGTCAATTAATTTGAGTAGTAGTCAATTCTAGGTTGTCGAAGTTCATTCTATCTAATTCAGTTGATTTGACTCGATTCGAATGCTTTTGAGTTCATACATTCCCGTTCGAATTTAAACGAAATCAAGGGATTGTAATCAGTTCTATTTGATTGAAGTTGTTTTGATCTGATTCAGTTGCTTTGAGTCTATTCGAATGCGTTGAAGTTTGCTCGTTCTAATTAGACTCAAATCAAGTCAATAAGATTGAGCAGTAGTCAATTCTAGGTGGTCGAAGTTCATTATATCTAATTCAGATCATTTGAGACGATTCGAATGAGTTTTAGATCATTCGTTCCCTTCCGAATGTGAATGAAATCAAGAAATTGTAATCAGTTCTATTTGATTGAAGTTCCTTCTATCCGATACAGTTGCTTTGAGTCTACTCGAATGCGTTAAAGTTTGCTCATTCTCATTAGAGTCATATCAAGTCAATTATATTGAGTAGTAGTCAATTCTAGGTTGTCGAAGTTCATTCTATCTAAATTAGTTTATTTGAGTCGATTTGAATCCTTTTGAGTTCATTGGTCCCGTTCGAATCTAAACGAAATCTGGGGATTATCATTAGTTCTATTTGTTTGAAGTTGTTTCGATCCGATTCAGTGGCTTTAAGTCTATTCGAATGCGTTAAAGTTTGCTCGTTCTTATTAGAGTCAAATCAAGTCAATTAGATTGAGTAGAAGTCAATTCTAGGTAGTCAAAGTTCATTCTATCTAATTCAGTTCATTTTGAGTCGATTCGAATGCTTTGAAGTTCTTTCTTTCCCGTTCGAATGTAAATGAAATCAAGGGATTGTAATCAGTGCTATTTGATTGAAGTTCCTTTTATCCGATTCAGTTGCTTTAAGTCTATTCGAATGCGTTAAAGTTTGCTCGTTCTCATTCGAGTCAAATCAAGTCAATTAGATTGAATAGCAGTTAATTGTAGGTTGTCGAAGTTCATTCTATCTAATTCAGTTTAATTCGAATTCTTTTAAGTTCATTCGTTCCCATTCGAATCTAAACGAAATCAGGGAATTATAATTAGTTCTATTTGATTGAAGTTGTTTCGAACCGATTCAGTGACTTTGAGTCTATTCGAATGCGTTAAAGTTTGCTCTTTCTCATTAGAGTCAAATCAAGTCAATTAGATTGAGTAGAAGTCAATTCAAGGTAGTCAAAGGTCATTCTATCTAATTCAGTTCATTTGACTCGATTCGAATGCTTTTAAGTTCATTCGTTTCTGGTCGAATGTAAATGAAATCAAGAGATTGTAATCAGTTCTATTTTTTTGAAGTTCGTTCTTTCCGATTCTGTTGCTTTGAGTCTATTCAAATGTGATAAAGTTTTCTCGTTGTCATTAGAGTCAAATCAAGTCCATTAGAATTCCATTAAGTTCATCCGTTCCCGTTCGAATGTAATTGAAATAAAGGGATTGTATTCAGTTCTTTTTTATTGAAGTTCTTTTTATCCGATTCAGTTCATTTGAGTCTATTTGAATGCGTTAAAGTTTGCTCGTTTTCATTAGAGTGAAACCAAGTCAATTAGATTGAGCAGTAGTCAATTCTAGGTTGTCGAAGTTCATTCTATCTAATTCAGTTTATTTGACTCGATTCGAATGCTTTGGAGTTTATTCGTTCCCGTACAAATATAAACAAATCAAGGGATTGTAATCAGTTCTATTTGATTGAAGTTGTTTCGATCCGATTCAGTTGCTTTGAGTGTATTCGAATGCATTAAAGTTTGCTCGTTCTCATTAGAGTGAAACCAAGTCAATTAGAATGAATAGTAGTCAAGTCAAGGTTGTCGAAGTCCATTCTATCTAATTAAGTTTATTTGACTCGATTTGAATGCTTTGGAGTTTATTCGTTCCCGTTCGAATATAAACAAATCAAGGGATTGTAATCAGTTCTATTTGATTGAAATTGTTTCGATCCGATTCAGTTGCTTTGAGTCTATTCGAATGCGTTAAAGTTTGCTCGTTCTCATTAGAGTCAAATCAAGTCAATTAGATTGAGTAGAAGTCAATTCTAGGTAGTCAAAGTTCATTCTATCTAATTCAGTTCATTTGAGTCGATTCGAATGCTTTTAAGTTCATTCGTTCCTGTTCGAATGTAAATAAAATCAAGGGATTATAATCAGTTCTATTTGATTCGAATGCATTAAAGTTTGTTCGGTGTCATTAGTGTCAAATCAAGTCAATTATATTGAGTACTAGTTAATTCTAGGTAGTCAAAGTTCATTCTATCTAAATCAGATCATTTGAGTTGATTCGAATGAGTTTTAGATCATTCGTTCCGTTTCAAATGTGAATGAAATCAAGGGATTATGATCCGTTCTATTTGATTGTTGTTCCATCCATCTGAATCTTTTGCTTTGAGTCTATTCGAATGCGTTAAAGTTTGATCGTTCTCATTAGAATCAAATCAAGTCAATTAGTTTGAGTAGAAGTCAACTCTAGGTAGTCGAAGTTCATTATGTCTAATTCAGATCATTTGAGGCGATTCGAATGAGTTTTAGATCATTCGTTCCCTTTCGAATGTGAATGAAATCAAGGGATTGAAATCAGTTCTATTGTTTTATGTTCCATCCATCTGATTCTTTTGCTTTGAGTCTATTCGAATGCGTTAAAGTTTGCTTGTTCTCATTAGAGTCAAATCAAGACAATTAGATTGAGTAGAAGTCAATTCTAGGTAGTCGAAGTTCATTGTATCTAATTCAGTTCATTTGAGTCGATTCGAATGCTTTTAAGTTCATTTGTTCCCGTTCGAATGTAAATGAAATCGTGGGATTGTAATCAATTCTTTTTTATTGAAGTTTCATCCATCCGATTCAGTTGCTTTGAGTCCATTCAAATGCATTAAAGTTTGTTCAGTCTCCTTAGAGTCAAATCAAGTCAATTATAACGAGTACTAGTCAATTCTAGGTAGTCGAAGTTCATTCTATCTAAATCAGATCATTTGAGTCGATCCGAATGAGTTTTAGATCATTCGTTCCCTTTCGAATGTGAATGAAATCAAGGGATTGTAAACAGTTCTATTTGATTGATGTTCCATACATCCGATTCTTTTGCTTTGAGTCTATTCGAATGCGTTAAAGTTTGCTCATTCTCATTAGAGTCAAATGAAGTAAATTAGATTGAGTAGAAGTCAATTCTAGGTAGTCGAAGTTCATTCTATCTAATTCAGTTCATTTGAGTCGATTTGGATGCTTTTAAGTTCTTTCGTTCCTGTTCGAATGTAAATGAAATCAAGGGACTGTAATCAGTTCTATTTGATTGAAGTTCCTTCAATCCGATTCAATTGTTTTCAGTCTATTCGAATGCGTTAAAGTTTGCTCATTTCCATTAGAATCAAATCAAGTCAATTAGATTGAGTAGTAGTCAATTCTAGGTTGTCGAAGTTCATTATATCTAATTCAATTTATTTGAGTCGATTCGAATTCTTTAGAGTTCATTCATTCCGGTTCGAATCTAAGTGAAATAGAGGGATTAAAGTTTGCTCGTTCTTATTAGAGTCAAATCAAGTCAATTAGAATTCTTTTAGGTTCATTCCTTCCCGTTCGAAAGTATATGAAATCAAGGGATTGTATTCAGTTCTTTTTTATTGAAGTTCTTTTGATCCGATTCAGTTGATTTCAATTATTCGAATGCGTTAAAATTTGCTCATTTTTATTAGAGTCAAATCAAGTCAATTAGTTTGAGTAGTAGTCAATTCTAGGTTGTCGAAATTCATTCTATCTAATTCAGTTTATTTGAGTCGATTCAAATTCTTTTGAGTTCATTCGTTCCCGTTCGAATCTAAATGAAATCAGGGGATTATAATCAGTTCTATTTGATTGAAGTTGTTTCGATCCGATTCAGAGGCTTTGAGTCTATTCGAATGCCTTAAAGTTTGCTCGTTCTCATTAAAGTCAAATCAAGTCAATTAGATTGAGTAGAAGTCAATTCTAGATAGTAAAAGTTCATTCTATCTAATTCACTTCATTTGAGTCGATTCGAATGCTTTTTAGTTTTTTTGTTCCCGTTCAAATGTAAATGAAATCAAGGGTTTGTAATCAGTTCTATTTAATCGATGTTCTATCCATCCCATTCTTTTGCTTTGAGTCTATTCTAATGCATTAAAGTTTGCTTGTTCTCATTAGAGTCAAATCAAGACGATTAGATTGAGTAGAAGTCAATTCTAGGTAGTCGAAGTTCATTCTATCTAATTCAGTTCATTTGAGTCGATTCGAATGCTTTTAAGTTCATTTGTTCATGTTCAAATGTAAATGAAATCAAGGGATAGTAATCAATTCTTTTTTATTGAAGTTTCATCCATCTGATTCAGTTGCTTTGAGTCTATTCAAATGCATTAAAGTTTGTTCGGTCTCATTAGAATCAAATCAAGTCAATTATATTGAGTACTAGTCAACTCTAGGTGGTCGAAGTTCATTATATCTAATTCAGATAATTTAAGACGATTCGAATGAGTTTTTGATCATTCGTTCCCTTCCGAATGTGAATGAAATCAAGGGATTGTAATCAGTTCTATTTGATTGAAGTTTCATCCATCCGATTCAGTTGCTTTGAGTCTATTAGAATGCTATAAAGTTTTCTCATTCTCATTAGAGTCAAATCAAGTCAATTGGATTGAGTAGTAGTCAATTCTAGGTTGTCGAAATTCATTCTATCTAATTTAGTTTATTTGAGTCAATTCAAATTCTTTTGAGTTCATTCGTTCCCGTTCGAATCTAAACGAAATCTAGGGATTATAATCAGTTCTATTAAATTGAAGTTGTTTCGATCCGATTCAGTGGCTTTGAGTCTATTCGAATGCCTTAAAGTTTGTTCGTTCTCATTAGAAGTAAATCAAGTCAATTAGATTGAATAGAAGTCAATTCTAGGTAGTCAAAGTTCATTTTATCTAATTCAATTCATTTGAGTCGATTGGAATGAGTTTTAGATCGTTCGTTCACTTTCGAATGTGAATGAAATCAAGGGATTGTGATCAGTTCTATTTTGTTGAAGTTTTTTTTATCCGATTCTATTGCTTTGAGTTTATTCGAATGCCTTAAAGTTTGCCTGTTCTCATTAGAGTCAAATGAAGTCCATTAGATTGAGTATAAGTCAATTCTAAGTAGTCAAAGTTCATTCTATCTAATTCAGTTCATTTGAGTCGATTCGAATGCTTTTCAGTTCTTTCGTTCCCGTTCAAATGTAAATGAAATCAAGGGATTGTAATCAGTTGTATTTGATTGATCTTCCATCCATCCGATTCTTTTCCTTTGATTCTATTCGAATGCGTTAAAGTTTGCTCGTTTTCATAAGAGTCAAATCAAGTCAATTAGATTGAGTTGTAGTCAACTCTAGGTGGTAGAAGTTCATTATATCTAATTCAGATCATTTGAGACGATTCGAATGAGTTTTAGATCATTCTTTCCCTTCCGAATGAGAATGAAATGACGAGATTGTAATCTGTTCTATTTGATTGATGTTTCATCCATCCGATTCAGTTGCTTTGAGTCTATTTGAATGCTATAAAGTTTCTTCATTCTCATTAGAGTCAGATCAAGTCAATTAGATTGAGTCGAAGTCAATTCTAGGTAGTCGAAGTTCATTCTATCCAATTCAGTTCACTTGAGTCGATTCGAATCCTTTTTAATTCTTTCGTTCCTGTTCAAATGTAAATGAAATCAAGGGATTGTAATCAGTTCTACTTAATTGATGTTCCATCCATCTGATTCTTTTGGTTTGAGTCTATTCGAATGTGCTAAAGTTTGCTCCTTTTCATTAGAGTCAAATCAAGTCAATTAGATTGAGTAGAAGTCAACTCTAGGTAGTCAAATTTCATTATATCTAATTCAGATTATTTGATACGATTCAAATAAGTTCTAGATCATTCGTCCCCTTTTGAAAGGGATTGTAATCAGTTCTATTTGATTGAAGTTCAATCCTTTCGATTCAGTTGCTTTGAGTCTATTCGAATGCTTTAAAGTTTTCTCGTTCTCATTAGAGTCAAATCAAGTCGATTAGATTGAGTTGTAGTCAACTCTAGGTGGTCGATTCAATTTATTTGAGTCGATTAAAATTCTTTTGAGTTCATTGGTTCCAGTTCGAATTTAAACGAAATCAAGGGATTATAATCAGTTCTATTTTATTTAAGTTTTTTCGATCCGATTCAGTGGCTTTGAGTCTATTTGAATCCTTTAAAGTTTGCTCGACCTCATTAGAGTCAAATCAAGTCAATTAGATTGAGTAGAAGACATTTCTAGGTAGTCGAAGTTCATTTTATCTAATTCAGTACATTTGAGTCGATTCGAATGCTTTTTAGTTCTTTCGTTCCCGTTCAAATGTAAATGAAATCAATGGATTGTAATCAGTTCTATTTGATTGATGTTCCATCCATTTGATTCTTTTTCTTTGAGTCTATTCGAATGCGTTAAAGTTTGGTCATTTTCATTAGAGTCAAATCAAGTCAATTAGATTGAATAGAAATCAACTCTGGGTAGTCAAAGTTCATTATATCTAATTCAGATCATTTTATACGATTCGAATAAGTTCAAGATCATTCGTTCCCTTTTGAAAGGGATTGTAATCAGTTCTATTTGATTGAAGTTCCATCCGTTCGATTCAGTTGCGTTGAGTCTATTCGAATGCATTAAAGTTTTCTCATTCTCATTAGAGTCAAATCAAGTCAATTAAATTGAGTTGTAGTCAATTATAGGTTGTCGATTCAATTTATTTGAGTCGATTCAAATTCTTCTTAGTTCATTGGTTCCCATTCGATTCTAAACGAAATCTAGGGATTATAAACAGATCTATTAAATTGAAGTTGTTTCGATCCGATTCAGTGGCTTTGAGTCTATTCGTATGCATTAAAGTTTGCTCGTTCTCATTAGAGTCAAATCAAGTCAATTAGATTGAGTCGAAGTTCATTCTGTCTAATTCAGTTCATTTTAGTCGATTCGAATGCTTTTTAGTTCTTTCGTTCCCGTTGAAATGTAAACTCTATTTGATTGATGTTCCATCCATTCGATTCTTTTCCTTTGATTCTATTCGAATGCGTTAAAGTTTCCTCATTTTCATAAGAGTCAAATCAAGTCAATTAGATTGAGTAGTAGTCAACTCTAGGTGGTTGAAGTTCATTATATCTAATTCAAATCATATGAGACGATTCGAATGAGTTTTAGATCATTCGTTCCCTTCCGAATGTGAATGAAATGAAGAGATTGTAATCTGTTCTATTTGATTGAAGTTTCATCCTTCCGATTCAGTTGCTTTGAGTCTATTCGAATGCTATAAAGTTTCTTCATTGTCATTAGAGTCAAATCAAGTCAATTAGATTGAGGCGAAGTCAATTTTCGGTAGTCAAAGTTCATTCTATCTAATTCAGTTCATTTGAGTCGATTCGAATGCTTTTTAGTTCTTTCTTCCTGTTCAAATGTAAATGAAATCAAGGGATTGTAATCAGTTCCATTTGATTGTTGTTCCATCCATTTGATTCTTTTGCTTTGAGTCTATTCGAATGCGCTAAAGTTTGCTTGTTCTCATCAGAGTCAAATCAAGACAATTAGATTGAGTAGAAGTCAATTCTAGTTAGTCGAAGTTCATTCCATCTAATCCAGTTCATTTGAGTCGATTCGAATGCTTTTAAGTTCATTTGTTCCTGTTCGAATGTAAATGAAATCAAGGGATTGTAATCAGTTCTTTTTTATTGAAGTTTCATCCATCCGATTCAGTTGCTTTGAGTTTATTCGAATGCTATAAAGTTTCTTCATTCTCATTAGAGTCAAATCAAGTCAATTGAATTGAGTAGTAGTCAATTCTTGGTTGTCGATTCAATTTATTTGAATCGATTCAAATTCTTTTGAGTTCTTTGGTTCCAGTTAAAAGCTAAACGAAATCAATGGATTATAATCAGTTTTATTTGATTTAAGTTTTTTCGATCCGATTTAGTGGCTTTGAGTCTATTCGAATCCTTTAAAGTTTGCTCGACCTCATTAGAGTCAAATCAAGTGAATTAGATTGAGTAGAAGACAATTCTAGGTAGTCGAAGTTCATTCTATCTAATTTAGTACATTTGAGTCGATTCGAATGCTTTTTAGTTCTTTCGTTCCCGTTCAAATGTAAATGAAATCAAGGCATTGTAATCAGTTCTATTTGATTGATGTTCCATCCATCTGATTCTTTTGCTTTGAGTCTATTCGAATGCGCTAAAGTTTGCTCATTTTCATCAGAGTCAAATCAAGTCAATTAGATTGAGTAGAAGTCATCTCTAGGTAGTCAAAGTTCATTATATCTAATTCAGATCATTTGATACGATTCGAATGAGTTTTAGATCATTCGTTCCCTTCCGAATGTGAATGAAATCAAGGGATTGATTTCATTGGTTCCCGTTCGATTCTAAACGAAATCTAGGGATTATAATCAGATCCATTAAATAGAAGTTGTTTCGATCCGATTCAGTGGCTTTGAGTCTATTCGTATGCCTTAAAGTTTGCTCGTTCTCATTAGAGTCAAATCTAGTCAATTAGATTGAGTCAAAGTCAATTCTAGGTAGTCGAAGTTCATTCTATCTAATTCAGTACATTTGAGTCGATTTGAATGCTTTTTAGTTCTTTCGTTCCCGTTCAAATGTAAATGAAATCAAGGGAGTGTAATCAGTTCTATTTGATTGAGGTTCCATCTATTTGATTCTTTTTCTTTGAGTCTATTCGAATGCGTTAAAGTTTGGTCATTTTCATTAGAGTCAAATCAAGTCAATTAGATTGAATAGAAATCAACTCTGGGTAGTCAAAGTTCATTATATCTAATTCAGATCATTTTATACGATTCGAATAAGTTCAAGATCATTCGTTCCCTTTTGAAAGGGATTGTAATCAGTTCTATTTGATTGAAGTTCCATCCGTTCGATTCAGTTGCGTTGAGTCTATTCGAATGCATTAAAGTTTTCTCATTCTCATTAGAGTCAAATCAAGTCAATTAAATTGAGTTGTAGTCAATTATAGGTTGTCGATTCAATTTATTTGAGTCGATTCAAATTCTTCTTAGTTCATTGGTTCCCATTCGATTCTAAACGAAATCTAGGGATTATAATCAAATCTATTAAATTGAAGTTGTTTCGATCCGATTCAGTGGCTTTGAGTCTATTCGTATGCATTAAAGTTTGCTCGTTCTCATTAGAGTCAAATCAAGTCAATTAGATTGAGTCGAAGTTCATTCTATCTAATTCAGTTCATTTGAGTCGATTCGAATGCTTTTTAGTTCTTTCGTTCCTGTTGAAATGTAAACTCTATTTGATTGATGTTCCATCCATTCGATTCTTTTCCTTTGATTCTATTCGAATGCGTTAAAGTTTCCTCGTTTTCATAAGAGTCAAATCAAGTCAATTAGATTGAGTAGTAGTCAACTCTAGGTGGTTGAAGTTCATTCTATCCAATTCAGTTCATTTGAGTCGATTCGAATGCTTTTTAGTTCTTTCTTCCTGTTCAAATGTAAATGAAATCAAGGGATTGTAATCAGTTCCATTTGATTGATGTTCCATCCATCTGATTCTTTTGCTTTGAGTCTATTCGAATGTGCTAAAGTTTGCTTGTTCTCATCAGAGTCAAATCAAGTCAATTAGATTGAGTAGAAGTCAATTCTAGTTAGTCGAAGTTCATTCTATCTAATTCGGTTCATTTGAGTCGATTCGAATGAGTTTTAGATCGTTCGTTCCCATTCGAATGTGAATGAAATGAAGAGATTGTAATCAGTTCTATTTGATTGGAGTTCCATCTGTTCGATTCAGTTGCTTTGAGTCTATTCGAATGCTTTAAAGTTTTCTCGTTCTCATTAGAGTCAAATCAAGTCAATTAGATTGAGATGTAGTCAATTCTAGGTTGTCGATTCAATTTATTTGAGTCGATTCAAATTCTTTTGAGTTCATTGGTTCCCGTTTGATTCTAAACGAAATCTAGGGATTATAATCAGATCTATTAAATTGAAGTTGTTTCGATCCGATTCAATGGCTTTGAGTCTATTCGTATGCCTTAAAGTTTGCTCGTTCTCATTAGAGTCAAATCAAGTCAATTAGATTGAGTAGAAGTCAATTCTAGGTAGTCAAATTCATTATATCTAATTTTAGATCATTTGAGACGATTCGATTGAGTTTTAGATCATTCGTTCCCTTCCGAATGTGAATGAAATTAAGGGATTGTAATCAGTTCTATTCTATTGAAGTTCCATCCATCCGATTCAGCTGCTTTGAGTCTCTTCGAATGCCTTAAAGGTTGCTCGTTCTCATTAGAGTCAAATCAAGTCAATTACATTGAGTAGAATCAATTCGAGGTAGCGAAAGTTCATTCTATTTAATTCGGTTCATTTGAGTCGATTCGAATGAGTTTTAGATCATTCGTTCCCTTTCAAATGTGAATGAAATGAAGGGATTGTAATCAGTTTTATTTGATTCAAGTTTCATCCGTCCGATTCAGTTGCTTTTGTTGGTCCCGAGTTAATGGCAAAACCCAAGAGGGGAGAGGTGAATTGGGTATTTAAAAATTTATAACTTAAACAGAAATTTAACCCTGGATTAATCCAGTCCCCTTAATGAAGAAACGAAATGGAAAGCAATATAATGTAGAGAGCAGATAAATAAATCAAACACACAAGATTTTTATAGTGGTTCGGGCAACCTCCCTACTCCACTCTTCCAAGCTCACACTCCTTGTGACTTGGGTTCCACTATTGTATTCTCTCAATACAATTAGAGTCACTGCTCTCTTCTAGATTCCAGCTCTAGGGGGCATATACAACCAGAGCCTCTTGCTCTCTTCTAGATTCCAGCTCTAGGGGGCATCAACAAATTACAGCACAAGTAGGTGATGAGTTACACTCCAATCACACACTACTTTGCTTATACTTGATCTTAGTTCCTCAAACTAAATCAAGTTCAACACAAACAAATAAAACAATAGGAAAACTACACTTTACAGTTGTGTAGAAGCAGTTTGGCGCAGAGAAGAACTTGTAGTAATGACTTTGAAGATTCTGATATATAGCTCTTTCAACTTGAAGTGAAGTTCTTCCTCTTTGAATAGCTTGATCTCTTTAGAGCTCTTGAATATAGTAGTTATGCACACTTAATGATTCTCAGCTACTTCCCTCGTCCACAATGAATGCCTTTTATAATTGTGGAGGGAATCCGAACGTTTGAAAGTAGGTGGCGCGCATTTAATGCGCCAACGTTCGAATATTTTCCGACCGTTGCGACCCAAGTCTCAGGTGGAGTCGACTTCGGATGCGACTTCGCCCAAGTCGCAGATGGAGTCGACTTCGGGTGTGACTTCGCTTCTCCGTCGCAACTTCAAGTTTCAGTCAGGGTCGTCTTGGGCATCAACTTGACCCAAGTCGCAGGTGAAGTCGACTTCGGGTGCGACTTCACCTCGGCAGTTGATTTCGTGAACTTGAGAACTTGGAATGCTTGGTTCTTTTGCTTAGTCTTCTCCATGCCTTTTGCATTTTGTATTACTTTTTGGATCATTGTGTCTTGCTTTCATTAGCTCCATGATTTGCAAACCTTTGAACTCATGAGTCTTGAACTCAAACAATCTTCTTTGGTTTATGCATCTTGCTTGAACTTGGATTGTTCTTCGTCTTTGTAGACCTTGTGATTCTCGGAGACTTTGGTTGATTTTGTCTTTGATTCATTAATGTTCATAACTTGAAAATATACTTGGAGCTTTGCCTTGGACTTGAGAATCTTAAGTTGATCTTGAGATCATTTAATCCAGCTTGTCTTCTGAAATTTCTACTCTGTCCGATCGAAGTCGATGCCGGAGTTGACTTGGTCTGCGACTTCGGTGCCCCCAGATCTTGGTTTCAACTCTGGACGAAAAACGACGCCTCCAAGTCGCTACTGGAGTCGACTTGGTCTGCGACTTCACCTCAAGTCGCAAGTGGAGTCGACTTGGGGTGCGACTTCGGCACTTCGGGGTCTTGACTTTAACTCTGGAAGGAAACGTCATTTTGAAGTCGATGCTGGAGTCGACTTTCTTTGCGACTTGGCTTCTCAAGTCGCAAGTGGAGTCGACTTGGCCTGCGACTTCACTTGTTCTTCTCCCATTTTCAACTCTGGACAGTTTAGGCTTTTTGAAGTCGATCTTGGGGTCGACTTGGACTACGACTTGGTCTTCCATGCTTTATTTTCTTCAAGTGTATATGCCTTAAACATTTCCACAAACATGTTAGTAGCCAAGACTTACTCAAATTGATTTGTTAATCATCAAAACATATATTTAACTTGTTTTCCACATATTTCCAACAATCTCCCCCTTTTTGATGATTGACAAAACCGATTTGAGTGGATACCTTTCAATTGCTTAAATAACATGCTCATTTTGCATTTCATACCTTTCGATTGCTTAAATAACATGCTCATTTTGCATTTCATACTTATGCTCATGCAATCTTTCAAACATATGGTATTCTTCTCTTCTTCAAATCCTATCAAATCCTATTTTTCTCCCCCTTTTTGTCAATAAATCAAAAAGATTAGAGGGTAAAGAAAGAGATAGGTGGGATTGCTCCCCCTAAACAGGTGCTCCTCCTAAGTTTATGCTACCCTAACTCAATCATTCCCATGTTATTTCTAATCTTATAAAATGCTTCTTTTGCTAGGGGCTTAGTAAATATGTCTGCAACTTGATCCTCTGTTCTTACATATACCAAACATATGTCATGATTTTCTACACGTTCTCTAATGAAATGGTGTCTAAGGTCTATATGTTTGGTCCTAGAATGCAACACTGGATTTTTTGTTAGACATATGACACTTGTATTATCACATTTAATGGGTATATCTTTAAAATCCATGCCATAGTCCCTAAGTTGCTGTTTCATCCAAAGTAATTGGGCACAACAGCTCCCGGCGGCAATGTATTCGGCTTCCGCCGTAGATAGGGCAACATTAGTTTATTTTCTTGAAAACCATGAAACCAACATGCTTCCAAGAAACTGACATGTTCCACTAGTGCTCTTTCTATCGACTTTGTAACCGGCAAAATTCGCATCCGAGTAGCCGATTAGATCAAAATTAGAGCCCTTTGGATACCAAAGTCCTATATTGGTAGTGTCAACTAGGTATCTGAAAATTCTTTTGACAGCTACCAAGTGTGATTCTTTTGGACATGATTAAAATCTAGAGCACATACACACACTAAACAATATATCAGGCCTAGAAGCAGTTAAATACAATAATGATCCTATCATGCTTCTATACAGTTTTAAATCAACTACTTTTCCTTTCTCATCTTTGTCCATTTTGATCGTTGAGCTCATAGGGGTGTTTGCTCCTTTGCTATTCTCCATGCCAAACTTCTTCAACATTTCTTTGATATATTTGGACTGGTTGATGAAAATGCCTTCATTTAGTTGCTTGATTTGCAGTCCAAGGAAGAAATTCAGCTCCCCCATCATACTCATCTCAAATTCTTTCTGCATTAGCTCAGAAAATTCTTGGCAAAGAGTTTCATTAGTAGCACCGAAAATGATATCATCAACATAAATTTGAATGATCAATATATCCTTTTCTTTATATTTGATAAACAAAGTGGTGTCTACCTTTCCTTTTTGAAAATCATGATCAATCAGAAATTTCCTTAATCTATCATACCAAGCCCTTGGAGCTTGTTTTAATCCATATAATGCTTTGGTTAACTTGTATACATATTTAGATTGATCTTTTTCTTCAAATCCAGGTGGTTGTTCTACATACACCTCTTCATTTATATAACCATTCAGAAATGCACTTTTGACATCCATTCGAAACAATTTAAAGTTCATGTGAGATGCAAAAGCTAGTAAGATGCGAATTGCCTCTAATCTAGCAACCGGAGCATAGGATTCTTCAAAATCTATTCCTTCTTCTTGGGAGTATCCTTTTGCCACAAGTCTAGCTTTGTTTCTCACTACAAGTCCACTTTCATCTAATTTGTTCCTAAAGACCCATTTGGTGTCAATAACAATACAATCATTTGGTCTAGGAACAAGGTGCCAAACTTGATTTCTTTCAAATTGATTTAGCTCTTCTTGCATTGCTATAATCCAGTTTTCATCATCAAGAGCTTGATCAATATTAGAAGGTTCAATTTTGGATACAAAGGCATATTGTCCACAAACATTTTGCTTTGACCTTCTAGTTTTTACACCTTCATACACATTTCCTATAATTTGTTCACTTGGTGTACATGTTTGAATTTTAAATCAGATGGAGGTTTATATGAATCCTTACCTTCACTTACCCTTTCCTCCATGGACTCTTCTTGCTTTTCCACATGCAGCTTTTCAAAGTTGTTTGCAATCTCATCTGCCTCACTTAAATTATCTCTTCTTTTCAAGCATGGGTTAGTTTCATCAAAAACAACATGTATGGATTCTTCTACAACTTGGTTTCGTTTATTGCATACTCTATATGCTTTGCTATTTGATGAGTACCCAAGGAATATTGACTCATCACTTTTAGCATCAAGTTTTCCCAAGTTGGTTTTTCCATTGTTCAACACGTAACATGTGCATCCAAAGGCATGAAAATAAGAGATATTTGGTTTTCTTCCCTTCCATAGCTCATATGGGGTCTTTTTCAAGATAGCTCTAATGGTAACTCGATTTAAAACATGACAAGCTGTGCTCACAGCTTCACCCCAAAACTTCTTGGATAATTTGCTCTCATTTAGCATTGTTCTAGCCATCTCTTGTATAGTTCTGTTTTTCCTTTCAACTACTCCATTTTGTTGTGGAGTCCTTGGTGCAGAAAATGTGTGATGAATTCCTTTTTCATTACATAATTCTATGAATCGTTTGTTCTCAAATTCACCACCATGGTCACTTCTTATAGACATAATAGTACTTTGTTTTTCATTTTCCACCAAGTTTACAAAAGTTGAAAACATAGAGAAGGCTTCATCTTTGCTAGCTAAGAGAATTATCCATGTGAATCTTGAAAAGTCATCTGCAATAACAAATACATATTTCTTTCCACCAATGGTTAAAATGTCGGATGGTCCATATAGATCCATGTGTAGCAATTCAAGTGGCCTTGTGGTGGAAATCTCCTTTTTGGTAGAAAAAGACATCTTTGGTTGTTTAGATAATTGATATGCCTTGCAAATTTTGTCTTTGTCATATTTCAACTTTGGCAAGCCTTCTACCAAACTCTTCTTCCATAGAGTCTTTATGTTTGACATGTTCACATGTCCAAGTCTTTTATGCCAAACCCATGGATCATTATCAATGGCCATTAGACATTGACTATCTAATTCATTAAGTGAAATCAAATATACATTTCCATGTCTTTTTCCGCTAAACATGATATGTTCTCCATCAAACACATTGCATATAGATGATTCAAACACAACCTTGTATCCTTTATCACATAATTGACTAATGCTCATTAGATTGTGCTTGAGTCCTTCAACAAGCAAAACATCTTCCATGCATGCATTTGAAATACTGTAAATGGTTCCTTTACCTATAATTTTACCTTTCCCATTGTTTCCAAAGGCAACCGTTCCGTCGTTGCAAGGCTTAAGTGTGGCGCCCCGAACCGAGACGTCACTTCCTTACCTCAAGATCTATCGATTGGTAAATGTGAATCAGGATTGTTGCCCCGATCACGCGGCGGGTTTTTTAATTGGAATATGTCCATAATTTTTTTCGATTATCCATCTGTCATCATTCACATAAGCCATCATAAAATCAAGAGACATTTCATGTCTCAAAACATCATTCGCATAAGCCATCATAAAATCAAGAGACATTTCATGTCTCAAAACATCATTTACATAACCTTATTGTCAATGGACATTCATATGTCCTTAAACATCAATCACATAAGCCTTTCTCGGCAAAGGACACTCTCATGTCCAAAAACATTCTTTATTTAGGCTCTCTTACAAATGAACATAAATCCTTTTCATAATTCCCCGTCTTGGGGCTTGTTTATAGCAAACAAGGAAAACCATTTTCATGAATGCATTTGCATAAACACATTTCCTTTAATTCTTGTTATTTACACTTTTGTGTAAAACCCTCTTTCTTTTAGGGTAACCATTTCATAAAAATCCCTTTAGGATATTTTCATAAAATCATATTTTCATAACCCAATCTTTGGGCTTTTCAGAAATAAAACATAAGCAAATGCATTTCTCTCCATCCAGTAGTGACACTAAGCAAGTGATCATGCTACCTTTTGGAAGAGAATCCTTAACAACACGCTAGCCAGGCGGCTGTTCACTTATCCTGCTCCCATCTCAGGGAGGGCACCGCTGGCACTCCTGCCATCCCTTAGCGACTTGGCCTTATGTAGAGTGGGCCCCAGTCATCCCAACCGTGCTCTACAACCAGCCTATTCCTTGTACCGGTGCACCGTACGTTATCCTGACGAACCACAGTCCGTTTTGGTTTGAAGAACCACAGACCGCAGCCCATGTTCTTTTAAACCGCGATCACAGACCGCAGCCTGCATCCATATGCACAAAAATCTTAGACCGAAGTCTATATTTAACAATTATTTTCAAAAACACATCACAGACCGCAGTCTGTGTCAACTCGTAAGCGAGCGCACCCACTTTAACAAGTTGTTATTTGAAATCCAGTTTTAGGATGACCTTCCTTAAATTCCTTTAGAAAAGTTTTGAGTAAAATATTTTGATAAACATTCGAAATGTTTGAGAAACAATACATCTTAAAATCCTTTTAATAAAAGAATTTCAAATCCTTTGGATTTTCATAAATAAATCATATTTTCCTCTAATATTTTCTTAGTTTCTATTTCAGGACCTTTTGTTTACAAAAGTTATGCAATTATCCTATCCCCTTGTTCATAATCTAAAAATTAAATAATTGTCCACATATCAATCATTTTCACATAGAGGAAAATTGCATAGTCTTTTGCATGCCATCAAGCAGCCTGAAATTAAACCATTTTATGAAATCAATCATAGGAGGTTGGTCATCTATAAATCCCTTTCAACACATCCGTAGAAATATTTTTCCAACATTTTCAACATAGATTTCCTTATCCAAAGGAAACCAAAACTGTTCAAATATCATTTCAAAACATGTGGACTATGTCCAAAACGTAATTTAATATTGAATTATCTTGACCTAGTAAAACAAATCTTTTTCATCATTGTTTATCGCGAGTTATTGTAGAAATAACTCCAAACTCATTTACCAAACATATTTTGTGAAAAAGGGTAAAATTCCCTTTTTTCTTATAAAACGCTGTTGAACCATATCATATAGAACTTGCTTCCTCAAAAGCAAATTCTTAAAACCATCGATATCAAACATGAAATCCTTAAAACAACATTAACATGGAGAACTTGCTTACTCATAAGCAAAATTTCTCAATTCCATTAACATGAAGCATTCCCATTCTTGGCAACACTTAGGATAAATTATTTATCTTAAGAAGTGTCGCTTGCTTCCCATGAAGCAAACCTTAAGACTTTTCATTAAAGTCATCATTTTTCAAATCTTATGGCTTTGCATTAAAGCTGTCATATTCAAAACTTGTGCTTGCCCATTCGTAAAAACATAAGCATAAACATAGACATTTCAATCATATCAATCACATAGAAAGAAAATGCATTTTAGAAAGTTTGCTTGCTTACCTGAGATCGCCATAATCCCTTTTTCCTTCCATTCTTTTCCTTGCCTACATGAACATAATATGTTTTTTCATATATTTCTTGTCATTGCATTCCATTTAGTTTTCCAACCCATTTTCATTAGCATATATTCTTCATAATTCATCATACACATATATGGCTTAATTTGCATATATTAACACCGTTTTCACACATTTGGCTATCACACATCATAGCCTATACATATAACATGCACATAACCCTAAAATTAGGGTATTCATTCCAATATCATAAAAATTCATTCCATATGCATCATTCATAGCTTTATTAAGCTTACTTTGCAATTTTTCCCATTTTTTCCAAAAATACACATACGGGTGTTTCTTCTACGTACATAGCATTGCCTAAATTTCATAATTCAAATCCAAACTTTTGGATTAATAACATGTCATTCCAAACAGATCCATAAACATGGATTTCATCTCATTTTCATGCACTTTTTGCATAAAATCATTTTTCATAAATCATCCATCACCCGTTTATCATTATCCCTTCACATAAGCTCATTTAGCACTTAACCATGATGCATTTCTTAAAATTTCCTAACTCAGAAATTTAATCCATTTTTCAGCGGGTCAATTAACCTTTAATACCACTTTACTTAAGGTATTTTCATGGGGTTAAAAATCCATTTTTCATAGGTTTCCAAAACAGTTAGTTTGGAACCCACTTTTAACCCGTTTAACCTGTCCTTTGACACATAACCTTAGGTCATTATATAAATTCGAAATTTCAGCATATAATTGTACTTTTATTGATCCATATTTAATTATTTAACACATAAATCAATTTGGATCATTTCTACACATGTTTCATATTTCGTTTTGATTTCTTTCTCAAACTAACCACATATGCTGAAATCAGGCGTGCTGAAATATTAAAATCTTGAATTAATATCAAATCAAGTATTTTTGATCTGAAATTTCTACCATACCTTAATAACTTCATCAATTAACTTTCACGAAAGTTTCAGCACGAAATATTGACATTACATATTTATTTGGGGATTTTTACCTTGCTGAACAGTAAACTCCATTTCCAGTCGGCCTGAATGACGTTATTTATGGGGACTATTTAAACCCATAAAAACGTCATTTTTAATATTTTCCTGTTATACCCAACATGTCATGTATATCCTGTAAAATTTTCAGCCCGAAAACCGTTGTATAAAATTTATTAAAAATCAGTTTCTACAAGTGATCCTGTAACCCGTTTTACCCTGTTGGGGATAATATTCACGGATTTTTAATTTCCAACATACATATCATTTTCAGCTGAAAATTGGGTAGTTCCTTAATAATAGCATGAGGATTGTTTTAAAAAATGTTCATGATAAAAATCATCCATTTACTGTTCCGACCATAATTTAATTTTCAATATCATATACTTACTTGAACTTGAGTGGATTCAATCCAAAATTGAAAAGCTTGCTTTCCTCCACTTCTCCTCTTTCTTTCTTCTTCTTTTTCCCTTGAATTCCCTTGGTTTTCCTCTGCTTGGCACGTTCAAGGGGTTGGGGGTTAGAAAATTTGCTTTCTTGCTAAGCAAGAAAACCCCTTATGCATTCACACCTTCTCTCTCTCAAGTGATCGTGCATACCTTTGAAGAGCTGGATTTTCTCCAGCTGTGGGACGCACTTTGGAGCCATTTTTCACAACCAATTAATGCATTCTTATCCCCCTTGATGTGCTGGACAATTGTTAGCCATATAAATTATTTTTTTCACATTTTCATAATTGCAAAAATCTGCATGCATCAAGACCGTCCAAATTGTCCTTCTTTACTTAGCCCTTAAGCAACTTGTTACTTGCTCTCCAAGAAATCCATTTCTCATGATAATTATCTTAATCCATTCCATTCATCTCATATATTTCATAATTTTATTCCATCGTTTCAAATTTCATCTCAATCCGACGTTTCTACGTCGAGTTATGACCACTTGAATATATCTTTTGGATTTGGGAATAAAAATAATTAATTATCACCCTAATCCCATCATGATTCCCTTAATCCAATCCATTCAACATAAACATCTCATAATTTCATTCAACCGTTTCAAATTTCATCTCAATCCGAGTTTCCTAGCTCCCGTTACACGCGTTTGAAGTTAACGGTTGAAATGAACATATACTTAAAAAAATTCATAATTCTCATTTCATCAAGAATTTTCATAATATTTTCATTCCATAATACCAAACCTAATATTAAAAATCTTCATCTCAAATTTCACTTGAATCCGCCTTTTAGGCGTTGAGTTATGAATTTTCTAGTATTTTTCTTCACACTTGTCAATTTCCATCTTTATTTTCATAATTCATTTTAAATCATGACAAATGATTTTTCATGATATTATTGCACACTTAAATCACAAATAATTCATTCTAAACTCATTATCTCATTTAGGCTCAAAATGCTTAATCACATCATTAATGCTAACCCATAACCCTAATTGCCATAATTAGCAAAAATCATAAAATACCTTCATAATTCCATAATTCATAAATAATCATCAAATACATGTTCAATGCATACATATGGCTTACTTGGGTTAGGGTTTCACATTAAGTTTGTGAAATAAGCTTCTTTCTCCAGTCATGTGCCTTGAACAACCGCTGTCCATGAACCATATATTGTTTGCCTTTGCCTTGAAACAACTCTGAAAAATAAGCAAGTAATTCTTATCTTTTTGGTACCCATTTTATAGGTCCATTTGGGTTAGTAATATTATTCAACCTTTGTTGCTCTAACTTAGAAAGCCCAAATCTTGTGTTCCTTGGAACCCAAACTAATTTTACACCATGGTCATATAATTTCTTAATGTTACACTTATAGGCTTTATGACCCATTTTATTGCAGAAATTGTAGGCCATAGGTAATCTTGGAGTAGACCTCCAAGTATGCATTGGTTCAAATGTTGGCCCTCTAGTCCACATAACATTTTTCCTTTGTGGCTTGTATATAGGTGCAGTTTTGGTTTGATATTTTCCAAGTATTGGCACATTTGATTTGCCACTTTCTTTTTGCTCAAAAGTATAATATCCAAGGCCTCTTTTATTTGTTTGAGCAGTCATGTTCAGAAACATCTTCACATTTTCTCCTGGATTAGAAAACTTTGCTAATGATTCATTCAAGGATTCGTTCTCCTTTTTCAATTTTTCTACCTCTTTCAGCAATGATTCATTTTTCTCTTTCAGTTTTGTTGATCTTTCAGCTAGTTTTCCATTTACAATAATAATAGAATTGCATTGTTGTCTCTTCAATGTCAACTTGTTTCCTAGCTTTTTGATTTCCTCATATAATGAATCATATGCAAGTTGTAGTTCTTCTAATTCAGCACATTTGAGGCATTCATGAAAAGAAGAATAACTTGATTGAGAATAGCAAGGTTTGGAAGTTACCTCTTTATTGCTTGTGCATTTTGTTGAGGTAGATTGTTCTTCCAAAACTTCAGTTGTGTTTAGACATAACAAGTCTTCTTTTTGTTCGATCCGTGCCATGCAGCATATTCTTGCGCAGTTTGCTGCATCGTTGCCGTCGGTTGAAGAGCTGCTTGTTGATGAAGTCTCTTCATTGACATACATGCCTCTTCCCTTAGGCTTTTGATATTTTCTTCTTTCATGTCCTTCTCTCCTCTCTTGATAATCCTTTGGTTTTTCTTCCGGTGTAGGACATTGAGTTTGCATATGTTCTACGCCCCCGCATCTATAGCACTTGGTTGGCTCGTTCTTCTTCTCTCTTCGTGGTCTTTCTTGTTGGAAACAATGTTTAAAATAATAAAAATTGACCAAATCTTGAGTTTTGATGATTAACAAGAACTAATTTGAGTATATAAAAGGTACTAATGTGTTTGCTAAATGTTTAAGGAAAGCAAAGAGGTCAAGTCGATCTCCAAGTCGACTTGGACTTCGACTTGGGTGAAGTCGATCCCAAAGTCGACTCAAATATCGACTTGAGAATGAATCCCAAAAGGCAACAGCAGCTGACAGGTGAAGTCGCAGGTCAAGTCGACTCCACTTGCGACTAGGGAAGTCAAGTCGCAGACGAAGTCGACTCCAGCATCGACTTCAAACATGAAAAAATGTCCAGCGTTGATTTTGGGGGCACGAAGCTGCCCAAGTCGCAAACGAAGTCGACTCCAGGTGCGACTTGGGTCAAGTCGCAGACAAGGTCGACTCACGACTTGGAAAATTCAAACTTCA
The DNA here is from genome assembly GCA_030490835.1 of Annona cherimola. NCBI lineage: Eukaryota > Viridiplantae > Streptophyta > Magnoliopsida > Magnoliales > Annonaceae > Annona > Annona cherimola. Next base: position 88,858 of record JASFXW010000067.1, read on the forward strand.
AAGATGCAGTTTTCAAGTTATTCAAGAGGATTTATCACTCAAGTCCAAGGAATCAAGATGAAAAACAAATGAGTCAAATTCAAAGTCAAGATTCATGTTCTACATCAAATCAAGTCTATCAAGCTCAAAGACAAAGATACAAGTATGATTCAAATAATGTCTATCAAGAATACATAAGTCAAATATGCATGAATCATCTAAGCAAGAATCAAGCTTTCCCAAGACTCATAAGAATCAAGCCAATCCAAGATAGAAGAACACAACTTGAAGATCAAAGCAGGTTCAGCAAAACCCGAGCCAAGTCGCAGGCCAAGTCGACTTCAGGATCAACTTGGGTCGAAGTCTGAAGTCAAGTCGACCAAGCCTAAGACTTGGGAAATTGGAAGAACTGGAGTCGCAGACGAAGTCGACTCCAGATGCGACTTGGGTTGCCAAGTCGCAGGCCAAGTCGACTCCATCTTCGACTTGGAATAACGTTCAAATTTTTCGAACGTTGGAGCTAATTTATTGCGCGCCAACAACCTCCACAACGTTCATATTTTCTTCCCTCTATAAAAGGACCCTCAAATGAACGTGAAAACAACAAGAGAACACAAGACACTACGTTAAAGTTCAAAGAGAGAAAAGAAGTGCAAGAAAGGTTTCCTATTTGCTTTTCTCCATTGTTGAGTGGTCCGTATAAATTCTAAGGAAGAAGAAAGCTTCAAGTTGCTAGCGCCTTCAACAATATTCATCCAAAGCTGCTTCTACAACTTCTTCCTCGAGCTAAATCTGCCTACACGAATCTGTAAAGTGTAGTTTTTATTCATTTCATTGTCTTGTTGTATAAATCTTGATTTAGCTTGGGTAGCTAAGATCAAGTATATGCAAAGCAGGGTGTGATTGGAGTGAGACTCATCATCTACCTTTGCATGTGAGTTGTTTATGCCCCCTAGAGCTATAATCTAGAAGAGAGCAAGAGGCTCTAGTTGTACATGCCTCCTAGAGCTGGAATCTAGAAGAGAGCGGTGACTCTAAGTGTATTCGTGGAATACATAGTGGAACCCAAGTCACAACGGAGTGTGAGCTTGGAAGAGTGGAGTAGGGAAGGTTTGCCCGAACCACTATAAATCTTGTGCTCTATTTATTTTTACTGCTTTATCTTTATTGCTCTCCATTTTGTGCTAAAAGGGGATTAAGTTCTTCAAGGGGTTAATATTTTTGATTTACCAAAGAAGTTTTTAAAGAACCCAATTCACCCCTCCCCTCTTGGGTTTTGCCACCAACTCGGGACCAACAAGTGGTATCAGAGCAGGTCTCTGAGTTTACCAAAGAGATCTTATTGATATGGCATCCCAATCTACTTCCGTTCCCGCATTTGCTGAAGGCCAATCCTTTACAAGGCCACCATTGTTTGATGGGAACAATTTTGGATATTAGAAGCTTCGTATGAAGCAACTCATCATGGCTACCGATATGGATTCTTGGATTGCTATCCAAGATGGTGTAACATTGCCTATCGATGAACGAGCTTCCAAATGGACCGAAGAGAAAGTAAGAACCGTCAAGAGCAATGCTAAGGCCATGAACTCTTTATTTTGTGCTCTTACGGCTTCGGAGTATGATAGAGTATCCTCTTGTTTAACCGCCAAGGAGATATGGGATACACTAACATCTATCTATGAAGGAACTTCTCAAGTCCAAGGGACGAGAAGAAATATTTTGATCGGAGAACTTGAGAACTTTAGAATGATTGAAACAGAAAACATTTCTGAAATGTTTGCTAGGTTCTCAAAAATCACTAATGCTTTAAAAGGTCTTGGAAAGGCTATTTCTGAATCTGAGCAGGTTATGAAGATATTAAGAGCTCTACCGGAATCATGGACTCCAAAGATCACTGCAATAGAAGAAGCCAAAGACCTAAACACTTTAAAGCTTGAAGACTTAATTAGCTCACTTATGTCACATGAGCTGATTAAGAAGAGAAACGAGGATCAACACAGGGGCAAGAGAGAGATTGCCTTGAAAGCCGCAGAAAACTCGGACGACTCTTCCTCCTCCCAAAATGACAATGAAATCGCCCTTCTCACAAAATGCTTCAGAAAATTTGTGAGGAAAGGGAAAAATTTCAGAAACTTCAAGGAAAGAACTCCCAAAGAGAAGAAGAAAGAATCAACCAAATGCTACCGATGCGGCGGTTCGGGACATATGCAAGCTCAATGTCCAACTCCCGAAGAAAGCAAGGCAAACGAACAAAGAAAGGATAGAAGGAACAACAAAAGATTCCAAAAGTACAAAGGAAGAGGCATGTACGTGAATAACGAAGAATCCACAACAAGTAGCTCCTCAACCGACGATAACGAGGCGGAAGAATGTGCAAGAATTTGCTGCATGGCACAAATCAAACAAGAAGAACGAATTACCTCAACAAAATGCACAAGCGATGAAGAGGTAAGTTCCAAACTCTCCCATTCTAAATCAAGTTTTTCTTCCTTTCAAGAATGCCTCAAATGTACTGAATTAGATGAGCTACAAACTGCATATGATTCATTATATGAAGAAATGAAGAAATTAGGAAGCAAGTTTACAATTAAGAAAAGACAATGTGATGCAACAATAATTGTAAATGGTAAACTTGCAGAAAGATTAGACAAATTGAAAGATGAAAATGATCTGCTGAAAAAGGAGAACAAATCATTAAATGAATCATTAGCTAAGTTCTCTAATCCAGGAGAAAGTGTCAAAATGTTTTTGAATATGACCTCCCAAACACATAAAAGAGGTCTTGGGTATCATACTTTTGAGCAAGGAGAAAGTAGCAAATCAAATGTACAAATACTTGAGAAACATCAAACTAAAAATGCATCTATGTACAAGCCACAAAAGAAAAATTTTAAGTGGACTAGAAGACCAACATTTGAACCATTGCATACTTGGAGGCCTACTCCAAGATTACCTATGGCTTGTAATTTCTGCAACAAAATGGGTCATAAAACCTACAAATGTAATTTTAAGAAACTATATGACCATGGTGCAAAATTAGTTTGGGTTCCAAGGAACACAAGATTTGGGCTTTCCAAGATAGAACAACAAAGGTCGATTTACATCGCTAACCCAAATGGACCCATAAAATGGGTACCAAGGAGATGAGATTTATTTGCTTATTTTTCAGACATGTCTTAAGGCAAAGGCAAACAATGAATGGTTCATGGATAGCGGTTGCTCAAGGCACATGACAGGTGAAAGAAGTTTATTTCATAAACTTAAGCCTTGCAACGATGGAACAGTTGCCTTTGGAAATAATGAGAAAGGTAAGATTAAAGGTAAAGGAAATATTTATAGTATCTCAAATGCATGCATGGAAGATGTTCTGTTTGTTGAAGGACTCAAACATAATTTAATGAGCATTAGCCAATTATGTGATAAAGGATACAAAGTTGTGTTTGAATCATCTATATGTAATGTATTTGATGGAGAACATATCATGTTCAGTGGTAAAAGACATGGAAATGTATATTTGGTTTCACTTGATGAACTAAATGGTCAATGTCTAATGGCAATTGATAATGATCCATGGGTTTGGCATAAAAGGCTTGGACATATAAACATGAGAAATATAAAAACCTTATGGAAGAAAAGTTTGGTAGAAGGCTTGCCTAAGTTGAAATATGACAAAGACAAAATCTGTAAGGCATGTCAATTATCTAAACAACCAAAGATGCCTTTCACTACCAAAAAGGAGATTTCCACCACTAGGCCACTTGAATTACTACACATGGATCTATATGGGCCATCCGACATTTTAACCATTGGTGGAAAGAAATATGTATTTGTCATAGTTGATGATTTTTCAAGATTTACATGGATAATTCTCTTAACTAGTAAAGACGAAGCCTTCTCTATGTTTGCAATTTTTGCAAATTTGGTGCAAAATGAAAAACAAAGTACTATTGTGACCATAAGAAGTGATCATGGTGGCGAATTTGAAAACAAACGATTCATAGAATTTTGTAATGAAAAAGGAATTCACCACACATTTTCTGCACCAAGAACTCCACAACAAAATGGAGTAGTTGAAAGGAAAAATAGAACTATACAAGAGATGGCTAGAACTATGCTAAATGAGAGCAATCTATCCAAGAAATTTTGGGGTGAAGCTGTAAGTACAGCTTGTCATGTATTGAACCATGTTACCATTCGAGCAATCTTGAAAAAGACCCCATATGAACTATGGAAAGGAAGGAAACCGAATATCTCTTATTTTCATACTTTTGGATGTACATGTTATGTTTTGAACAATGGAAAAACTAACTTGGGAAAGTTAGATGCTAAAAGCGACGAGGCTATATTCCTTGGTTATTCATCAAATAGCAGAGCATATAGAGTTTTCAATAAACGAAGCCAAGTTGTAGAAGAATCCATACATGTTGTATTTGATGAAATTAACCAAACTCCGAGAAAGGAGGATGAACTGAGTGATGCAGATGAAACAAAAGGCAAAGAACAATCAAAGGAACTCGAGCTCAAGCCAGAAAATCTCGTGGAGGAAGAGGTAAGTGAAGGTAATGATTCTTACAAACCCCCAACTGATTTGAAGTTCAAAAATGCCCATCCAATTGAACAAGTTATTGGAAATATATATGAAGGAGTGAAAACTAGAAGATCAAAACAAAACGTTTATGGTCAATATGCCTTTGTATCTAAAATTGAACCAAATACCATTGAACAAGCTCTCAATGATGAACATTGGATTATTGCAATGCAAGAAGAGCTAAACCAATTCGAAAGGAACAATGTATGGCATTTAGTTCCTAGACCAAATAATCACACTATCATAGGTACTAAATGGATATTTAGGAACAAATTAGATGAAAGCGGACTCGTAATTAGAAACAAGGCAAGATTAGTAGCCAAAGGGTATTCCCAAGAAGAAGGAATTGATTTTGAAGAATCATATGCACCCGTGGCTAGATTAGAAGCCATACGTATTTTACTAGCATTTGCTTCTCATATGAATTTCAAATTGTTTCAAATGGATGTAAAAAGTGCATTTTTGAATGGCTATCTGAATGAAGAAGTATATGTTGAACAACCCCCTGGCTTTGGAGAAAAGAATCAATCAAAGTATGTCTATAAATTGACCAAAGCATTATATGGACTAAAACAAGCTCCAAGAGCTTGGTATGAAAGATTGAATAAATTTTTGATTGACCATGAGTTTCAAAAGGGGAAAGTAGACACTACTCTGTTCATTAAATATAAAAATAAAAACATTTTAATTGTGCAGATTTATGTTGATGACATAATATTTGGTGCTACTGACGAAAAACTTTGTCAAGAGTTTTCTAAGATAATGCAGAGCGAATTCGAAATGAGTATGATGGGAGAATTAAATTTCTTCCTTGGACTGCAAATCAAGCAACAAAGTGAAGGAATATTTCTAAATCAGTCCAAATACGCCAAAGAGATGCTCAAGAAGTTTGGAATGCAAAATAGCAAAGGAGCAAACACTCCAATGAGCTCTACAATCAAGATCGATGCGGATGAAAATGGTAAAAGTATCGATCAAACACTTTATAGAAGCATGATAGGATCCTTGCTATACTTAACTGCTTCTAGACCCGATATCCTATTTAGTGTTTGTATGTGCTCTAGATTCCAAGCATGTCCAAAAGAATCACATCTACTTGCTGTAACAAGAATTTTTAAATATTTGTTAGAAACTACAAATCTTGGACTATGGTATCCAAAGGGGTCAACCTTTGATCTAATCGGCTATTCGGATGCAGACTTTGCCGGATATAAAGTAGATAGAAAAAGTACCAGTGGAACTTGTCAATTTCTTGGACATATGCTAGTTTCATGGCATTCAAGAAAACAAACAAGTGTTGCACTATCTACTGCGGAAGCCGAATACATAGCCGCCGGTAGTTGTTGTGCCCAATTACTTTGGATGAAACAACAGTTGAAAGACTATGGTATTGATTATGTTGATATTCCTATTAGATGTGATAATACAAGTGCAATTTGTTTGACTAAAAATCCTGTATTGCATTCTAGAACCAAACATATTGATGTGAGACATCATTTTATTCGTGAACATGTTGAAAATCATGATGTGTGCTTAGAATATGTGAAAACAGAGGATCAAATTGCTGATATCTTTACCAAACCTCTAGCTAAAGAATCATTTTACAAGATTAGGAATGATATGGGGATGATAGAGCTAAATTAGGAAAAATTAAAACAAGAAATCAAAATTTGAAAAAGGCAAACTGATGAGTCAAGTCGACTCCATAGGAGCCAAGTCGACTCCGCCAAGTCGACTTGGGAAAGTGAAGTCGACTCCGCTTCGACAGCAAAGTCGACTCCACGGGGTCGAAGTCGACTCCGCACTATGTGCGAAGTCGACTCCAGGGAACCGAAGTCGACTTCGCCTAGGGCAAAGTCGACTCCGCGAGCGCGATCGTCCGACTTCCGAGCCTTCCTTTCTATTTCTTCTTCCTCTCTTCTTTCTTCCTCATTTTTCCGGCCTCCCTGTTTTCCTTTTCTCCTCCGGCGACTACAACCCCTCTTTCTGTCTCTCTTCTCCTCCGGCGATTCTCCTTATCTCTCCGGGAATCCTTTCCCTCTCCGGCGACTCTCTCTCTCTCCCCGGGTTTCTCTCTCACACCGTCTCTCCTTTGTCTCTCTCTCTCAACTCTTTTCTCTCTGATTTTCATCTTCATCTCTCCCAAGCTCTCTCTCTTTCTCACAGCATTTCTTTGGCATCATCTCCATTTTCCTCTCCCAAAATTCAACTCCAAATCGTCCCAAATGGCACCTAAAGCTAGACCTCCAAAGAAAGCAGTCTCAAAACCATCTCTAAAGCCTATGCCTAGACCTTCAAGGTCAACAACTGAGGAAGAGGTGCCCAGAAGGCAAAGAACACCCGCAAAACGGCCACGAGAGGAACCTTCGACCTCGACGGGTAGGCGGGTTCGTTTCCAAACAACAACGCAATCAACTGATCAAACTCAAAGATCAGAAAGTCGACCTGAAAGCTCTTACTCTTCAAGGATTCCTATCAAGAAGGGGCAAGTTCTAAAAATGCCCACTACCTATTTCAGGACAGAGCTACAGCATAGTCGCTTCTACAGAAACTTCTATGAACGAAAGGTATTCATTCCTAAGATCATAGATTTCAAGTTCCTTAACGACTATGAGTTCGACATAGAAGAGTTGTTGGATTTCCAAGGTTGGATACAACTATTCAAATCCGATGAACGGATCTATCCTGATCTCACAAGACAGTTTTATTATCTATGTGACGACACCAAGTTTTGCACTTATGTCAAAGGCACTGAAATACAGTTTGGGGGTAGCAACTATCCAGATCAAGACAAAGCTCTGAGAAGAATTGGAAACATTCTTCAAATACCGTTTGATGAAGAGAGGTTTTCCAAGGATCTGACAGTGGACAAGATCTACAATGAGTTAACAAAAAGCAACAAATACCATGCAGGTACCAAATTTCTGCATTACATGGATCTTCCTCCCAGACTCAGGGTCATCCGTTTGCTAATAGCCCACTGTATCTTGCCAAAAGGAGGCGGAAGAAATCAACTCAATCCACAGGAAGCAGTGATCCTGTGGAAATTGGTCAATAAGGTGAAGATCAGTCTTCCTAGACTCTTCCTTGAAGCCCTGGCAAATAAAAAGGAGAACCCACTGGGCGTGCTACCGTATGGATCCTGGATCACTTTGATCCTGGAAAGGTGCGATGTAGACATCGACGGGGAACCATATGAAGTTCCAAAGAAAACAAACGCCATCAACAAGGCTTTGCTCCAACGCATGAAGATCAATTTGGAGCAGTTTAGGGATGATAGAATCCGGGAGAAGCTTGGCGAGCCAGTCCGAGAACAAGAGGACAATGCACAAGCTGAGGGGGAGCAAGCTCCCGAGGCATCGCCTGAACGGCCTGCATCTCCTCTGTCACACGGATCACATTCTCCTCAAGGATCCGTTGCACCCGAACGTGTGCCGCCTACTTCAGATCAAATGGCTGCACTTCAAAGCCTCAAAGACGAGATCTTGGATGCTATGGGTCATCAAGAAGATCACATGGATCGGGAACTGCGTACCATCAAATATCATCTCGCCTCCGGACGTCACAAGAAGAGGCCTATGCCTGAACTCGATCCATACGAATCGGGTTCAGTTCATAAAGCAGCATCTCCCGATCATGATATCTCCATCTACTCATCTGCTCAAAATCGTCCCATCAAACCAATCTTATATCCGATCTCTCAATTTCAATTCACAAAATCATTAAGAGTTGATCGATTTTTGATAGATTTTTGATCGTTTGACAAAAAGGGGGAGATAGAATAGGTGAGTTGAGTAAAATTTGTAAAATTTTCTTTTGGGTTGGGTAGTTTTGTATCTAGGTTTCATTTTTGTTTTGTATTGCATTTTGTAAAAATGAAACTTGATATATATATATGCTATTGATGAATGTTATGTTTGCTTAATATGTTATGCTTGATTAATAAAGTATTCAACATGATTTGTTTGAAAGGTATCCAATATGCCAAAATGATATGTTTCTTAGATAATGGTTGAAATTTCAAAAAGCTCTGACCTATATGACAAATGCTCTATTTTCAAAAGACATATGAACATGATTAATGCTTGAAAGGTATCAACTCAAATGAAGTTTTGTCAATCATCAAAAAGGGGGAGATTGTTGGAAACAATGTTTAAAACAATAAAAATTGACCAAATCTTGAGTTTTGATGATTAACAAGAACTAATTTGAGTATATAAAAGGTACTAATGTGTTTGCTAAATGTTTAAGGAAAGCAAAGAGGTCAAGTCAATCTCCAAGTCGACGTGGACTTCGACTTGGGTGAAGTCGATCCCAAAGTCGACTCAAATATCGACTTGAGAATGAATCCCAAAAGGCAACAGCAACTGACAGGTGAAGTCGCAGGTCAAGTCGACTCCACTTGCGACTTGGGAAGTCAAGTCGCAGACGAAGTCGACTCCAGCATCGACTTCAAACATGAAAAAATGTCCAGCGTTGATTTTGGGGGCACGAAGCTGCCCAAGTCACAAACGAAGTCGACTCCAGGTGCGACTTGGGTCAAGTCGCAGACAAGGTCGACTCCATCCACGACTTGGAAAATTCAAACTTCAAAGATGCAGTTTTCAAGCTATTCAAGAGGATTTATCACTCAAGTCCAAGGAATCAAGATGAAAAACAAATGAGTCAAATTCAAAGTCAAGATTCATGTTCTACATCAAATCAAGTCTATCAAGCTCAAAGACAAATATACAAGTATGATTCAAATAATGTCTATCAAGACTACATAAGTCAAATATGCATGAATCATCTAAGCAAGAATCAAGCATTCCCAAGACTCATAAGAATCAAGCCAATCCAAGATAGAAGAACACAACTTGAAGATCAAAGCAGGTTCAGCAAAACCCGAGCCAAGTCGCAGGCCAAGTCGACTTCAGGATCAACTTGGGTCGAAGTCTGAAGTCAAGTCGACCAAGCCTAAGACTTGGGAAATTGGAAGAACTGGAGTCGCAGACGAAGTCGACTCCAGATGCGACTTGGGTTGCCAAGTCGCAGGCCAAGTCGACTCCATCTTCGACTTGGAATAACGTTCAAATTTTTCGAACGTTGGAGCTAATTTATTGCGCGCCAACAACCTCCACAACGTTCATATTTTCTTCCCTCTATAAAAGGACCCTCAAATGAACGTGAAAACAACAAGAGAACACAAGACACTACGTTAAAGTTCAAAGAGAGAAAAGAAGTGCAAGAAAGGTTTCCTATTTGCTTTTCTCCATTGTTGAGTGGTCCGTATAAATTCTAAGGAAGAAGAAAGCTTCAAGTTGCTAGCGCCTTCAACAATATTCATCCAAAGCTGCTTCTACAACTTCTTCCTCGAGCTAAATCTGCCTACACGAATCTGTAAAGTGTAGTTTTTATTCATTTCATTGTCTTGTTGTATAAATCTTGATTTAGCTTGGGTAGCTAAGATCAAGTATATGCAAAGCAGGGTGTGATTGGAGTGAGACTCATCATCTATCTTTGCATGTGAGTTGTTTATGCCCCCTAGAGCTATAATCTAGAAGAGAGCAAGAGGCTCTAGTTGTACATGCCTCCTAGAGCTGGAATCTAGAAGAGAGCGGTGACTCTAAGTGTATTCGTGGAATACATAGTGGAACCCAAGTCACAACGGAGTGTGAGCTTGGAAGAGTGGAGTAGGGAAGGTTTGCCCGAACCACTATAAATCTTGTGCTCTATTTATTTTTACTGCTTTATCTTTATTGCTCTCCATTTTGTGCTAAAAGGGGATTAAGTTCTTCAAGGGGTTAATATTTTTGATTTACCAAAGAAGTTTTTAAAGAACCCAATTCACCCCTCCCCTCTTGGGTTTTGCCACCAACTCGGGACCAACATTTCTTTGTAGTCTCTGAAGTTCCTTTCTTTTCTCACAAATTTTCGGAATTTGCGAGTGAGAAGTGCTATGTCTTCATTGTCGTTTTGAGATGAGGAGGTAAATTCTTCTGAGTTGTGGGTGACCTTTAGTGCAATGGTTCTCTTCCCTTTATGATTGTCTTCGTTTCTTCTCTTAATTAGCTCATGTGACATTAATGAGCTAATGAGGTCTTCTAGCTTTAAAGTGTTGAGGTCTTTTGCTTCTTCTATTGCTGTAATCTTTGGAGTCCATGAATCTGGTAGAGCTCTTAAGATCTTCTTGACCTGTTCAGATTCAGAGATAGCCTTTCCAAGACCTTTCAAAACATTAGTAATCTTAGAGAATCTAGCAAACATTTCAGAAATATTTTCTGTATCTAGCATTCTAAAGCTTTCCAACTATCCTATCAGAATATTTCTTCTAGTCCCTTAGACTTGAGAAGTTCCTTCATAAATAGATGTTAGAGTATCCCATATTTCCTTAGCGGTTTGACAAGATGATACTCTATCATATTCGGAAGCTGTAAGAGCACAAAATAGTGAGTTCATAGCTTTGGCATTGCTCTTTACAGTTCTTACTTCCTCTTCGGTCCACTTGGAAGCTCTTTCATCAATTGGCAATGTTACACCATCTTGGATAGCAATCCAAGAGTCCATATCTGTAGCCATGATGAGTTGCTTCATACGAAGCTTCCAATAACCAAAGTTGTTCCCATCAAACAATGGTGGCCTTGTAAAAGATTGGCCTTCAGCAAATGCGGGAACGGAAGTAGATTGGGATGCCATGATAATAGATCTCTTTGGTAAAAAAACTCAAAGACCTGCTCTGATACCAATTGTTGGTCCCGAGTTAATGGCAAAACCCAAGAGGGGAGGGGTGAATTGGGTATTTAAAAATTTATAACTTAAACAGAAACTTAACCCTGGATTAATCCAGTCCCCTTAATGAAGAAACGAAATGGAAAGCAATATAATGTAGAGAGCAGATAAATAAATCAAACACATAAGATTTTTATAGTGGTTCGGGCAACCTCCCTACTCCACTCTTCCAAGCTCACACTCCTTGTGACTTGGGTTCCACTATTGTATTCTCTCAATACAATTAGAGCCACTGCTCTCTTCTAGATTCCAGCTCTAGGGGGCATATACAACCAGAGCCTCTTGCTCTCTTCTAGATTCCAGCTCTAGGGGGCATCAACAAATTACAGCACAAGTAGGTGATGAGTTACACTCCAATCACACACTACTTTGCTTATACTTGATCTTAGTTCCTCAAACTAAATCAAGTTCAACACAAATAAATAAAACAATAGGAAAACTACACTTTACAGTTGTGTAGAAGCAGTTTGGCGTAGAGAAGAACTTGTAGTAATGACTTTGAAGATTCTGATATATAGCTCTTGCAACTTGAAGTGAAGTTCTTCCTCTTTGAATAGCTTGATCTCTTTAGCGCTCTTGAATATAGTAGTTAAGCACACTTAATGATTCTCAGCTACTTCCCTCGTCCACAATGAATGCCTTTTATAATTGTGGAGGGAATCCGAACGTTTGAAAGTAGGTGGCGCGCATTTAATGCGCCAACGTTCGAATATTTTCCGACCGTTGCGACCCAAGTCTCAGGTGGAGTCGACTTCGGATGCGACTTCTCCCAAGCCGCAGATGGAGTCGACTTCGGGTGCGACTTCGCTTCTCCGTCGCAACTTCAAGTTTCAGTCAGGGTCGTCTTGGGCATCAACTTGACCCAAGTCACAGGTGAAGTCGACTTCGGGTGCGACTTCACCTCGGCAGTTGATTTCGTGAACTTGAGAACTTGGAATGCTTGGTTCTTTTGCTTAGTCTTCTCCATGCCTTTTGCATTTTGTATTACTTTTTGGATCATTGTGTCTTGCTTTCATTAGCTCCATGATTTGCAAACCTTTGAACTCATGAGTCTTGAACTTGAACAATCTTCTTTTGTTTATGCATCTTGCTTGAACTTGGATTGTTCTTCGTCTTTGTAGACCTTGTGATTCTCGGAGACTTTAGTTGATTTTGTCTTTGATTCATTAATGTTCATAACTTGAAAATATACTTGGAGCTTTGCCTTGGACTTGAGAATCTTAAGTTGATCTTGAGATCATTTAATCCAGCTTGTCTTCTGAAATTTCTCCTCTGTCCGATCGAAGTCGATGCCGGAGTCGACTTGGTCTGCGACTTCGGTGCCCCCAGATCTTGGTTTCAACTCTGGACGAAAAACGACGCCTCCAAGTCGCTACTGGAGTCGACTTGGTCTGCGACTTCACCTCAAGTCGCAAGTGGAGTCGACTTGGGGTGCGACTTCGGCACTTCGGGGTCTTGACTTTAACTCTGGAAGGAAACGTTATTTTGAAGTCGATGCTGGAGTCGACTTTGTTTGCGACTTGGCTTCTCAAGTCGCAAGTGGAGTCGACTTGGCCTGCGACTTCACTTGTTCTTCTCCCATTTTCAACTCTGGACAGTTTGGGCTTTTTGAAGTCGATCTTGGGGTCGACTTGGACTACGACTTGGTCTTCCATGCTTTATTTTCTTCAAGTGTATATGCGTTAAACATTTCCACAAACATGTTAGTAGCCAAGACTTACTCAAATTGATTTGTTAATCATCAAAACATATATTTAACTTGTTTTCCACATATTTCCAACAATCTCCCCCTTTTTGATGATTGACAAAACCGATTTGAGTGGATACCTTTCAATTGCTTAAATAACATGCTCATTTTGCATTTCATACCTTTCAATTGCTTAAATAACATGCTCATTTTGCATTTCATACCTTTCAATTGCTTAAATAACATGCTCATTTTGCATTTCATACTTATGCTCATGCAATCTTTCAAACATATGGTATTCTTCTCTTCTTCAAATCCTATCAAATCCTATTTTTCTCCCCCTTTTTGTCAATAAATCAAAAAGATTAGAGGGTAAAGAAAGTGATAGGTGGGATTGCTCCCCCTAAACAGGTGCTCCTCCTAAGTTTATGCTACCCTAACTCAATCATTCCCATGTTATTTCTAATATTATAAAATGCTTCTTTTGCTAGGGGCTTAGTAAATATGTCTGCAACTTGATCCTCTGTTCTTACATATACCAAACATATGTCATGATTTTCTACATGTTCTCTAATGAAATGGTGTCTAAGGTCTATATGTTTGGTCATAGAATGCAACATTGGATTTTTTGTTAGACATATGGCACTTGTATTATCACATTTAATGGGTATATCTTTAAAATCCATGCCATAGTCCCTAAGTTGCTGTTTCATCCAAAGTAATTGGGCACAACAGCTCCCGGCGGCAATGTATTCGGCTTCCGCCGTAGATAGGACAACACTAGTTTGTTTTCTTGAAAACCATGAAACCAATTCATTCTATCTAATTCAGTTCATTTGAGTCAATTCGAATGCTTTTTAGTTCTTTCGTTCCAGTTCAAATGTAAATGAAATCATGGGATTGTAATCAGTTCTATTTGATTGATGTTCCATCCATCTAATTCTTTTGCTTTGAGTCTATTCGAATGCGCTAAAGTTTGCTCATTTTCATTAGAGTCAAATCAAGTCAATTAGATTGAGTAGAAGTCAACTCTCGTTAGTCAAAGTTCATTATATCTAATTCAGATCATTTGATACGAATCGAATAAGTTCTAGATCATTCATTCCCTTTTGAAAGGGATTGTAATCAGTTCTATTCGATTGGAGTTCCATCCGTTCGATTCAGTTGCGTTAAGTCTATTCGAATGCTTTAAAGTTTTCTCGTTCTCATTAGAGTCAAATCAAGTCAATTAGATTGAGTTGTAGTCAATTGTAGGTTGTCGATTCAATTTATTTGAGTCGATTCAAATTCTTTTGAGTTCATTGGTTCCCGTTCGATTCTAAATGAAATCTAGGGATTATAATAAGATCTATTAAATTGAAGTTGTTTCGATCCGATTCAGTGGCTTTGAGTCTATTCGTATGCCTTAAAGTTTCCTCGTTCTCATTAGAGTCAAATCAAGTCAATTAGATTGAGTAGAAGTCAATTCTAGGTGGTCAAGTTCATTATATATAATTTTAGATCATTTGATACGATTCGATTGAGTTTTAGATCATTCGTTCCCTTCCGAATGTGAATGAAATCAAGGGATTGTAATCAGTTCTATTCTATTGAAGTTCCATCCATCCGATTCAGTTGCTTTGAGTCTCTTCGAATGCTATAAAGTTTCCTCATTCTCATTATAGTCAAATCAAGTCAATTAGATTGAGTAGTAGTGAATTCTAGGTTGTCGAAATTCGTTCTATGTAATTCAGTTTATTTGATTCGATTCAAATTCTTTTGAGTTCATTCGTTCCCATTCGAATCTAAACGAAATCAGGGAATTCTAATCAGTTCTATTTGATTGAAGTTGTTTCGATCCGATTCAGTGGCTTTGAGTCTATTCGAATGCCCTAAAGGTTGCTCGTTCTCATTAGAGTCAAATCAAGTCAATTACATTGAGTAGAATCAATTCGAGGTAGTGAAAGTTCATTCTATTTAATTCGGTTCAATTGAGTCGATTCGAATGAGTTTTAGATCGCTCGTTCCCTTTCGTATGTGAATGAAATGAAGGGATTGTAATCAGTTCTATTTGATTCAAGTTTCATCCGTCCGATTCAGTTGCTTTGAGTCTATTCGAATGCTTTAAAGTTTTCTCGTTCTCATTAGAGTCAAATCAAGTCAATTAGATTGAGTTGTAGTCAATTCTAGGTTGTCGATTCAATTTATTTGAGTCGATTCAAATTATTTTGAGTTCATTGGTTCCCGTTCGATTCTAAACGAAATCTAGGGATTATAATCAGATCTATTAAATTGAAGTTATTTCGATCCGATTCTGTGGCTTTGAGTCTATTCGTATGCCTTAAAGTTTGCTCGTTCTCATTAGAGTCAAATGAAGTCAATTAGATTGAGTAGAAGTCAATTCTAGGTGGTCAAGTTCATTATATCTAACTTTAGATCATTTGAGACGATTCGATTGAGTTTTTAGATCATTCGTTCCCTTCCGAATGTGAATGAAATCAAGGGATTGTAATCAGTTCTATTCTATTGAAGTTCCATCCATCCGATTCAGTTGCTTTGAGTCTCTTCGAATGCTATAAAGTTTCCTCATTCTCATTATAGTCAAATCAAGTCAATTAGATTGAGTAGTAGTCAATTCTAGGTTGTCGAAATTCGTTCTATATAATTTAGTTTATTTGATTCGATTCAAATTCTTTTGAGTTCATTCGTTCCCATTCGAATCTAAACGAAATCAGGGGATTCTAATCAGTTCTATTTGATTGAAGTTGTTTCGATCCGATTCAGTGGCTTTGAGTCTATTCGAATGCCCTAAAGGTTGCTCGTTCTCATTAGAGTCAAATCAAGTCAATTACATTGAGTAGAATCAATTCGAGGTAGTGAAAGTTCATTCTATTTAATTCGGTTCATTTGAGTCGATTCGAATGAGTTTTAGATCGCTCGTTCCCTTTCGAATGTGAATGAAATGAAGCGATTGTAATCAGTTCTATTTGATTCAAGTTTCATCCGTCCGATTCAGTTGCTTTGAGTCTATTCGAATGCTATAAAGTTTCCTTATTCTCATTAGAGTCAAATCAAGTCAATTAGATAGAGTTGTAGTCAATTCTAGGTTGTCGAAATTCCTTCTATCTAACTCAGTTTATTTTGAGTCGATTCAAATTCTTTTGAGTTCATTCGTTCCCGTTCGAATCTAAACGAAATCAGGGGATTCTAATCAGTTCTATTTGATTGATGTTGTTTTGATCCGATTCAGTGGCTTTGAGTCTATTCGAATGCCCTAAAGGTTGCTTGTTCTCATTAGAGTCAAATCAAGTCAATTACATTGAGTAGAATCAATTCGAGGTAGTGAAAGTTCATTCTATTTAATTCGGTTCATTTGAGTCGATTCGAATGAGTTTTAGATCGCTCGTTCCCTTTCGAATGTGAATGAAATGAAGCGATTGTAATCAGTTCTATTTGATTCAAGTTTCATCCGTCCGATTCAGTTGCTTTGAGTCTATTCGAATGCTATAAAGTTTTCTTATTATCATTAGAGTCAAATCAAGTCAATTAGATTGAGTTGTAGTCAATTCTAGGTTGTTGAAATTCCCTCTATCTAACTCAGTTTATTTTGAGTCGATTCAAATTCTTTTGAGTTCATTCGTTCCCGTTCGAATCTAAACGAAATCAAGGGATTCTAATCAGTTCTATTTCATTGAAGTTGTTTCGATCTGATTCAGTGGCTTTGAGTCTATTCAAATGCCTTAAAGTTTGCTCGTTCTTATTAGAGTCAAATAGTGTCAATTAGATTTAGTAGAAATCAATTCTAGGTAGTCGAAGTTCATTCTATCAAATTCAGTTCATTTGAGTCGATTCGAATGCTTTTTAGTTCATTTGTTCTTGTTCGAATGTAAATGACATCAAGGGACTGTAATCAGTTTTTTTTATTGAAATTCCATCCATCCGATTTAGTTGCTTTGTGTCTATTCGAATGCATTAAAATTTGTTCGGTCTCCTTATTGTCAAATCATTAGATTGAGTAGAAGTCAATTCTAGGTAGTCAAAGTTCATTCTATCTAATTCCGTTCGTTTGAGTCGATTCGAATGAGTTTTAGATCGCTCGTTCCCTTTCGAATGTGAATGAAATCAAGGGATTAGGATCAGTTCTATTTGATTGAAGTTGTTTCGATCCGATTCAGTTTCTTTGAGTATGTTCCAATGTGTTAAAGTTTGCTCGTTCTAATTAGAGTCGAATGAAGTCAATTAGAATGAGTAGAAGTCAATTCTAGGTAGTCGAAGTTCATTCTATCTAATTCAGTTCATTTGAGTCGATTCGAATGCTTTTTAGTTCTTTCGTTCCTGTTCAAATGTAAATGAAATCATGGGATTGTAATCAGTTCTATTTGATTGATGGTCCTTCCATCTGATTCTTTTGCTTTGAGTCTATTCGAATGCGCTAAAGTTTGCTCATTTTCATTAGAGTCAAATCAAGTCAATTAGATTGAGTAGAAGTC
Source organism: Annona cherimola (assembly GCA_030490835.1). Taxonomy (NCBI): domain Eukaryota; kingdom Viridiplantae; phylum Streptophyta; class Magnoliopsida; order Magnoliales; family Annonaceae; genus Annona; species Annona cherimola. The sequence goes on from JASFXW010000067.1 coordinate 106,352, forward strand.
AACTCTAGGTAGTCGAAGTTCATTATATCTAATTCAGACCACTTGATACGATTTGAATAACTTCTAGATCATTCGTTCCCTTTTGGAAGGGATTGTAATCAGTTCAATTTGATTGGAGTTCCATCCGTTCGATTCAGTTGCTCTGAGTCTATTCGAATGCTTTAAAGTTTTCTCGTACTCATTAGAATCAAATCAAGTCAATTAGATTGAGTTGTAGTCAATTCTAGGTTGTCGATTCAATTTATTTGATTCAATTCAAATTCTGTTGAGTTCATTGGTTCCCGTTCGATTCTAAACGAAATCTAGGGATTATAATCAGATCTATTAAATTGAAGTTGTTTCGATCCGATTCAGTGGCTTTGAGTCTATTCGTATGCCTTAAAGTTTGCTCGTTCTCATTAGAGTCAAATGAAGTCAATTAGATTGAGTAGAAGTCAATTCTAGGTGGTCAAGTTCATTATATCTAACTTTAGATCATTTGAGACGATTCGATTGAGTTTTTAGATCATTCGTTCCCTTCCGAATGTGAATGAAATCAAGGGATTGTAATCAGTTCTATTCTATTGAAGTTCCATCCATCCGATTCAGTTGCTTTGAGTCTCTTCGAATGCTATAAAGTTTCCTCATTCTCATTATAGTCAAATCAAGTCAATTAGATTGAGTAGTAGTCAATTCTAGGTTGTCGAAATTCGTTCTATATAATTCAATTTATTTGATTCGATTCAAATTCTTTTGAGTACATTCGTTCCCATTCGAATCTAAACGAAATCAGGGGATTCTAATCAGTTCTATTTGATTGAAGTTGTTTCGATCCGATTCAGTGGCTTTGAGTCTATTCGAATGCCTTAAAGTTTGCTCGTTCTCATTAGAGTCAAATCAAGTCAATTACATTGAGTAGAATCAATTCGAGGTAGTGAAAGTTCATTCTATTTAATTCGGTTCGTTTGAGTCGATTCGAATGAGTTTTAGATCGCTCGTTCCCTTTCGAATGTGAATGAAATGAAGCGATTGTAATCGGTTCTATTTGATTCAAGTTTCATCCGTCCGATTCAGTTGCTTTGAGTCTATTCGAATGCTATAAAGTTTCCTTATTCTCATTAGAGTCAAATCAAGTCAATTAGATTGAGTAGTAGTCAATTCTAGGTTGTCGATTCAATTTATTTGAGTCGATTCGAATGAGTTTTAGATCGCTCGTTCCCTTTCGAATGTGAATGAAATGAAGGGATTGTAATTAGTTGTATTTGATTCAAGTTTCATCCATCCGATTCAGTTTCTTTGAGTCTATTCGAATGCTTTAAAGTTTTCTCGTTCTCATTAGAGTCAAATCAAGTCAATTAGATTGAGTTGTAGTCAATTCTAGGTTGTCGATTCAATTTATTTGAGTCGATTCAAATTCTTTTGAGTTCATTGGTTCCCGTTCGATTCTAAACGAAATCTAGGGATTATAATCAGATCTATTAAATTGAAGTTGTTTCGATCCGATTCAGTGGCTTTGAGTCTATTCGTATGCCTTAAAGTTTGCTCGTTCTCATTAGAGTCAAATCAAGTCAATTAGATTGAGTAGAAGTCAATTCTAGGTGGTCAAGTTCATTATATCTAACTTTATATCATTTGAGACGATTCGATTGAGTTTTTAGATCATTCGTTCCCTTCCGAATGTGAATGAAATCAAGGGATTGTAATCAGTTCAATTCTATTGAAGTTCCATCCATCCGATTCAGTTGCTTTGAGTCTCTTCGAATGCTATAAAGTTTCCTCATTCTCATTATAGTCAAATCAAGTCAATTAGATTGAGTAGTAGTCAATTCTAGGTTGTCGAAATTCGTTCTATATAATTCGGTTTATTAGATTCGATTCAAATTCTTTTGAGTTCATTCGTTCCCATTCGAATCTAAACGAAATCAGGGGATTCTAATCAGTTCTATTTGATTGAAGTTGTTTCGATCCGATTCAGTGGCTTTGAGTCTATTCGAATGCCCTAAAGGTTGCTCGTTCTCATTAGAGTCAAATCAAGTCAATTACATTGAGTAGAATCAATTCGAGGTAGTGAAAGTTCATTCTATTTAATTCGGTTCATTTGAGTCGATTCGAATGAGTTTTAGATCGCTCGTTCCCTTTCGAATGTGAATGAAATGAAGCGATTGTAATCAGTTCTATTTGATTCAAGTTTCATCCGTCCGATTCAGTTGCTTTGAGTCTATTCGATTGCTATAAAGTTTCCTCATTCTCATTAGAGTCAAATCAAGTCAATTAGATAGAGTTGTAGTCAATTCTAGGTTGTCGAAATTCCTTCTATCTAACTCAGTTTATTTTGAGTCGATTCAAATTCTTTTGAGTTCATTCGTTCCCGTTCGAATCTAAACGAAATCAGGGGATTCTAATCAGTTCTATTTGATTGATGTTGTTTTGATCCGATTCAGTGGCTTTGAGTCTATTCGAATGCCCTAAAGGTTGCTTGTTCTCATTAGAGTCAAATCAAGTCAATTACATTGAGTAGAATCAATTCGAGGTAGTGAAAGTTCATTCTATTTAATTCGGTTCATTTGAGTCGATTCGAATGAGTTTTAGATCGCTCGTTCCCTTTCGAATGTGAATGAAATGAAGCGATTGTAATCAGTTCTATTTGATTCAAGTTTCATCCGTCCAATTCAGTTGCTTTGAGTCTATTCGAATGCTATAAAGTTTTCTTATTCTCATTAGAGTCAAATCAAGTCAATTAGATTGAGTTGTAGTCAATTCTAGGTTGTTGAAATTCCCTCTATCTAACTCAGTTTATTTTGAGTCGATTCAAATTCTTTTGAGTTCATTCGTTCCCGTTCGAATCTAAACGAAATCAAGGGATTCTAATCAGTTCTATTTCATTGAAGTTGTTTCGATCTGATTCAGTGGCTTTGAGTCTATTCAAATGCCTTAAAGTTTGCTCGTTCTTATTAGAGTCAAATAGTGTCAATTAGATTTAGTAGAAATCAATTCTAGGTAGTCAAAGTTCATTCTATCAAATTCAGTTCATTTGAGTCGATTCGAATGCTTTTTAGTTCATTTGTTCTTGTTCGAATGTAAATGACATCAAGGGACTGTAATCAGTTTTTTTTATTGAAATTCCATCCATCCGATTTAGTTGCTTTGTGTCTATTCGAATGCATTAAAATTTGTTCGGTCTCCTTATTGTCAAATCATTAGATTGAGTAGAAGTCAATTCTAGGTAGTCAAAGTTCATTCTATCTAATTCCGTTCGTTTGAGTCGATTCGAATGAGTTTTAGATCACTCGTTCCCTTTCGAATGTGAATGAAATCAAGGGATTAGGATCAGTTCTATTTGATTGAAGTTGTTTCGATCCGATTCAGTTTCTTTGAGTATGTTCCAATGTGTTAAAGTTTGCTCGTTCTAATTAGAGTCTAATGAAGTCAATTAGAATGAGTAGAAGTCAATTCTAGGTAGTCGAAGTTCATTCTATCTAATTCAGTTCATTTGAGTCGATTCGAATGCTTTTTAGTTCTTTCGTTCCTGTTCAAATGTAAATGAAATCATGGGATTGTAATCAGTTCTATTTGATTGATGGTCATTCCATCTGATTCTTTTGCTTTGAGTCTATTCGAATGCGCTAAAGTTTGCTCATTTTCATTAGAGTCAAATCAAGTCAATTAGATTGAGTAGAAGTCAACTCTAGGTAGTCGAAGTTCATTATATCTAATTCAGACCACTTGATACGATTTGAATAATTTCTAGATCATTCGTTCCCTTTTGGAAGGGATTGTAATCAGTTCAATTTGATTGGAGTTCCATCCGTTCGATTCAGTTGCTCTGAGTCTATTCGAATGCTTTAAAGTTTTCTCGTACTCATTAGAATCAAATCAAGTCAATTAGATTGAGTTGTAGTCAATTCTAGGTTGTCGATTCAATTTATTTGATTCAATTCAAATTCTGTTGAGTTCATTGGTTCCCGTTCGATTCTAAACGAAATCTAGGGATTATAATCAGATCTATTAAATTGAAGTTGTTTCGATCCGATTCAGTGGCTTTGAGTCTATTCGTATGCCTTAAAGTTTGCTCGTTCTCATTAGAGTCAAATGAAGTCAATTAGATTGAGTAGAAGTCAATTCTAGGTGGTCAAGTTCATTATATCTAACTTTAGATCATTTGAGACGATTCGATTGAGTTTTTAGATCATTCGTTCCCTTCCGAATGTGAATGAAATCAAGGGATTGTAATCAGTTCTATTCTATTGAAGTTCCATCCATCCGATTCAGTTGCTTTGAGTCTCTTCGAATGCTATAAAGTTTCCTCATTCTCATTATAGTCAAATCAAGTCAATTAGATTGAGTAGTAGTCAATTCTAGGTTGTCGAAATTCGTTCTATATAATTCAATTTATTTGATTCGATTCAAATTCTTTTGAGTACATTCGTTCCCATTCGAATCTAAACGAAATCAGGGGATTCTAATCAGTTCTATTTGATTGAAGTTGTTTCGATCCGATTCAGTGGCTTTGAGTCTATTCGAATGCCTTAAAGTTTGCTCGTTCTCATTAGAGTCAAATCAAGTCAATTACATTGATTAGAATCAATTCGAGGTAGTGAAAGTTCATTCTATTTAATTCGGTTCGTTTGAGTCGATTCGAATGAGTTTTAGATCGCTCGTTCCCTTTCGAATGTGAATGAAATGAAGCGATTGTAATCGGTTCTATTTGATTCAAGTTTCATCCGTCCGATTCAGTTGCTTTGAGTCTATTCGAATGCTATCAAGTTTCCTTATTCTCATTAGAGTCAAATCAAGTCAATTAGATTGAGTAGTAGTCAATTCTAGGTTGTCGATTCAATTTATTTGAGTCGATTCGAATGAGTTTTAGATCGCTCGTTCCCTTTCGAATGTGAATGAAATGAAGGGATTGTAATTAGTTGTATTTGATTCAAGTTTCATCCATCCGATTCAGTTTCTTTGAGTCTATTCGAATGCTTTAAAGTTTTCTCGTTCTCATTAGAGTCAAATCAAGTCAATTAGATTGAGTTGTAGTCAATTCTAGGTTGTCGATTCAATTTATTTGAGTCGATTCAAATTCTTTTGAGTTCATTGGTTCCCGTTCGATTCTAAACGAAATCTAGGGATTATAATCAGATCTATTAAATTGAAGTTGTTTCGATCCGATTCAGTGGCTTTGAGTCTATTCGTATGCCTTAAAGTTTGCTCGTTCTCATTAGAGTCAAATCAAGTCAATTAGATTGAGTAGAAGTCAATTCTAGGTGGTCAAGTTCATTATATCTAACTTTATATCATTTGAGACGATTCGATTGAGTTTTTAGATCATTCGTTCCCTTCCGAATGTGAATGAAATCAAGGGATTGTAATCAGTTCAATTCTATTGAAGTTCCATCCATCCGATTCAGTTGCTTTGAGTCTCTTCGAATGCTATAAAGTTTCCTCATTCTCATTATAGTCAAATCAAGTCAATTAGATTGAGTAGTAGTCAATTCTAGGTTGTCGAAATTCGTTCTATATAATTCGGTTTATTAGATTCGATTCAAATTCTTTTGAGTTCATTCGTTCCCATTCGAATCTAAACGAAATCAGGGGATTCTAATCAGTTCTATTTGATTGAAGTTGTTTCGATCCGATTCAGTGGCTTTGAGTCTATTCGAATGCCTTAAAGGTTGCTCGTTCTCATTAGAGTCAAATCGAGTCAATTACATTGAGTAGAATCAATTCGAGGTAGTGAAAGTTCATTCTATTTAATTCGGTTCGTTTGAGTCGATTCGAATGAGTTTTAGATCGGTCGTTCCCTTTCGAATGTGAATGAAATGAAGGGATTGTAATCAGTTCTATTTGATTCAAGTTTCATCCGTCCGATTCAGTTGCTTTGAGTCTATTCGAATGCTATCAAGTTTCCTTATTCTCATTAGAGTCAAATCAAGTCAATTAGATTGAGTAGTAGTCAATTCTAGGTTGTCGAAATTCCTTCTATCTAACTCAGTTTATTTTGAGTCGATTCAAATTCTTTTCAGTTCATTCGTTCTCGTTCAAATCTAAACGAAATCATGGGATTCTAATCAGTTCTATTTCATTGAAGTTGTTTCGATCTAATTCAGTGGCTTTGTGTCTATTCACATGCCTTAAAGTTTGCTCGTTCTTATTAGAGTCAAATAGTGTCAATTAGATTTAGTAGAAGTCAATTCTAGGTAGTCGAAGTTCATTCTATCTAATTCAGTTCATTTGAGTCGATTCGAATGCTTTTTAGTTCATTTGTTCTTGTTCGAATGTAAATGAAATCAAGGGACTGTAATCAATTTTTTTATTGAAATTCCATCCATCCGATTTAGTTGCTTTGTGTCTATTCGAATGCATTAAAGTTTGTTCGGTCTCATTAGTGTCAAATCATTAGATTGAGTAGAAGTCAATTCTAGGTAGTCAAAGTTCATTCTATCTAATTCCGTTCGTTTGAGTCGATTCGAATGAGTTTTAGATCGCTCGTTCCCTTTCGAATGTGAATGAAATCAAGGGATTAGGATCAGTTCTATTTGATTGAAGTTGTTTCGATCCGATTCTGTTTCTTTGAGTATGTTTAAATGTGTTAAAGTTTGGTCGTTCTAATTAGAGTCGAATGAAGTCAATTAGAATGAGTAGAAGTCAATTCTAGGTAGTCGAAGTTCATTCTATCTAATTCAGTTCATTTGAGTCGATTCGAATGCTTTTTAGTTCTTTCGTTCCTGTTCAAATGTAAATGAAATCAAGGCATTGTAATCAGTTCTATTTGATTGATGTTCCTTCCATCTGATTCTTTTGCTTTGAGTCTATTCGAATGTTCTAAAGTTTGCTCATTTTCATTAGAGTCAAATCAAGTCAATTAGATTGAGTAGAAGTCAACTCTAGGTAGTCAAATTTCATTATATCTAATTCAGATCATTTGATAGGATTCGAATAAGTTTTAGATCATTCGTTCCCTTTTGAAAGGAATTGTAATCAGTACTATTTGATTGGAGTTCCATCCGTTCGATTCAGTTGCTTTGAGTCTATTCGAATGGTTTAAAGTTTTCTCGTACTCATTAGAGTCAAATCAAGTCAATTAGATTGAGTTGTAGTCAATTCTAGGTTGTCGATTCAATTTATTTGAGTCAATTCAAATGCTTTTGAGTTCATTGGTTCCCGTTCGATTCTAAACGAAATCTAGGGATTATAATCACATCTATTAAATTGAAGCTGTTTCGATCCGATTCAGTGGCTTTGAGTCTATTCGTATGCCTTAAAGTTTGCTCGTTCTCGTTAGAGTCAAATCAAGTCAGTTACATTGAGTAGAAGTCAATTCTAGGTGGTCAAGTTCATTATATCTAACTTTAGATCATTTGAGACGATTCGATTGAGTTTTAGATCATTCGTTCCCTTCCGAATGTGAATGAAATCAAGGAATTGTAATCAGTTCTATTCTATTGAAGTTCCATCCATCCGATTCAGTTGCTTTGAGTCTCTTCGAATGCTATAAAGTTTCCTCATTATCATTATAGTCAAATCAAGTCAATTAGATTGAGTAGTAGTCAATTCTAGGTTGTCGAAATTCGTTCTATATAATTCGGTTTATTAGATTCGATTCAAATTCTTTTGAGTTCATTCGTTCCCATTCGAATCTAAACGAAATCAGGGGATTCTAATCAGTTCTATTTGATTGAAGTTGTTTCGATCCGATTCAGTGGCTTTGAGTCTATTCGAATGCCTTAAAGTTTGCTCGTTCTCATTAGAGTCAAATCAAGTCAATTACATTGAGTAGAATCAATTCGAGGTAGTGAAAGTTCATTCTATTTAATTCGGTTCATTTGAGTCGATTCGAATGAGTTTTAGATCGCTCGTTCCCTTTCGAATGTGAATGAAATGAAGGGATTGTAATCAGTTCTATTTGATTCAAGTTTCATCCGTCCGATTCAGTTGCTTTGAGTCTATTCGAATCCTTTAAATTTTTCTCATTCTCATTAGCGTCAAATCAAGTCAATTAGATTGAGTTGTAGTCAATTCTAGGTTGTCGATTCAAATTCTTTTGAGTTCATTGGTTCCCGTTCGATTCTAAACGAAATCTAGGGATTATAATCAGATCTATTAAATTGAAGTTGTTTCGATCCGATTCAGTGGCTTTTAGTCTATTCAAATGCCTTAAAGTTTGCTCGTTCTGATTAGAGTCAAATAGTGTCAATTAGATTTAGTAGAAGTCAATTCTAGGTAGTCGAAGTTCATTCTATCTAATTCAGTTCATTTGACTCGATTCGAATGCTTTTTAGTTCATTTGTTCTTGTTCGAATGTAAATGAAATCAAGGGACTGTAATCAGTTTTTTTATTGAAATTCCATCCATCCGATTTAGTTGCTTTGTGTCTATTCGAATGCATTAAAGTTTGTTCGGTCTCATTAGTGTCAAATCATTAGATTGAGTAGAAGTCAATTCTAGGTAGTCAAAGTTCATTCTATCTAATTCCGTTCGTTTGAGTCGATTCGAATGAGTTTTAGATCGCTCGTTCCCTTTCGAATGTGAATGAAATCAAGGGATTAGGATCAGTTCTATTTGATTGAAGTTGTTTCGATCCGATTCTGTTTCTTTGAGTATGTTTAAATGTGTTAAAGTTTGGTCGTTCTAATTAGAGTCGAATGAAGTCAATTAGAATGAGTAGAAGTCAATTCTAGGTAGTCGAAGTTCATTCTATCTAATTCAGTTCATTTGAGTCGATTCGAATGCTTTTTAGTTCTTTCGTTCCTGTTCAAATGTAAATGAAATCAAGGCATTGTAATCAGTTCTATTTGATTGATGTTCCTTCCATCTGATTCTTTTGCTTTGAGTCTATTCGAATGTGCTAAAGTTTGCTCATTTTCATTAGAGTCAAATCAAGTCAATTAGATTGAGTAGAAGTCAACTCTAGGTAGTCAAATTTCATTATATCTAATTCAGATCATTTGATAGGATTCGAATAAGTTCTAGATCATTCGTTCCCTTTTGAAAGGAATTGTAATCAGTACTATTTGATTGGAGTTCCATCCGTTCGATTCAGTTGCTTTGAGTCTATTCGAATGGTTTAAAGTTTTCTCGTACTCATTAGAGTCAAATCAAGTCAATTAGATTGAGTTGTAGTCAATTCTAGGTTGTCGATTCAATTTATTTGAGTCAATTCAAATGCTTTTGAGTTCATTGGTTCCCGTTCGATTCTAAACGAAATCTAGGGATTATAATCACATCTATTAAATTGAAGCTGTTTCGATCCGATTCAGTGGCTTTGAGTCTATTCGTATGCCTTAAAGTTTGCTCGTTCTCGTTAGAGTCAAATCAAGTCAGTTACATTGAGTAGAAGTCAATTCTAGGTGGTCAAGTTCATTATATCTAACTTTAGATCATTTGAGACGATTCGATTGAGTTTTAGATCATTCGTTCCCTTCCGAATGTGAATGAAATCAAGGAATTGTAATCAGTTCTATTCTATTGAAGTTCCATCCATCCGATTCAGTTGCTTTGAGTCTCTTCGAATGCTATAAAGTTTCCTCATTATCATTATAGTCAAATCAAGTCAATTAGATTGAGTAGTAGTCAATTCTAGGTTGTCGAAATTCGTTCTATATAATTCGGTTTATTAGATTCGATTCAAATTCTTTTGAGTTCATTCGTTCCCATTCGAATCTAAACGAAATCAGGGGATTCTAATCAGTTCTATTTGATTGAAGTTGTTTCGATCCGATTCAGTGGCTTTGAGTCTATTCGAATGCCTTAAAGTTTGCTCGTTCTCATTAGAGTCAAATCAAGTCAATTACATTGAGTAGAATCAATTCGAGGTAGTGAAAGTTCATTCTATTTAATTCGGTTCATTTGAGTCGATTCGAATGAGTTTTAGATCGCTCGTTCCCTTTCGAATGTGAATGAAATGAAGGGATTGTAATCAGTTCTATTTGATTCAAGTTTCATCCGTCCGATTCAGTTGCTTTGAGTCTATTCGAATCCTTTAAATTTTTCTCATTCTCATTAGCGTCAAATCAAGTCAATTAGATTGAGTTGTAGTCAATTCTAGGTTGTCGATTCAAATTCTTTTGAGTTCATTGGTTCCCGTTCGATTCTAAACGAAATCTAGGGATTATAATCAGATCTATTAAATTGAAGTTGTTTCGATCCGATTCAGTGGCTTTTAGTCTATTCAAATGCCTTAAAGTTTGCTCGTTCTGATTAGAGTCAAATAGTGTCAATTAGATTTAGTAGAAGTCAATTCTAGGTAGTCGAAGTTCATTCTATCTAATTCAGTTCATTTGACTCGATTCGAATGCTTTTTAGTTCATTTGTTCTTGTTCGAATGTAAATGAAATCAAGGGACTGTAATCAGTTTTTTTATTGAAATTCCATCCATCCGATTTAGTTGCTTTGTGTCTATTCGAATGCATTAAAGTTTGTTCGGTCTCATTAGTGTCAAATCATTAGATTGAGTGGAAGTCAATTCTAGGTAGTCAAAGTTCATTCTATGTAATTTCGTTCGTTTGAGTCGATTCGAATGAGTTTTAGATCGTTCGTTCCCTTTCGAATGTGAATGAAATCAAGGGTTTCGGATCAGTTCTATTTGATTGAAGTTGTTTCGATCCGATTCAGAGGCTTTGAGTCTGTTCGAATGCCTTAAAGGTTGCTCGTTCTCATTAGAGTGAAATCGAGTCAATTACATTGAGTAGAATCAATTCGAGGTAGTGAAAGTTCATTCTATTTTATTCGGTTCGTTTGAGTCGATTCGAATGAGTTTTAGATCGCTCGTTCCCTTTCGAATGTGAATGAAATGAAGCAATTGTAATCAGTTCTATTTGATTCAAGTTTCGTCCGTCCGATTCAGTTGCTTTGAGTCTATTCGAATGCTATAAAGTTTCCTTATTCTCATTAGAGTCAAATCAAGTCAATTAGATTGAGTAGTAGTCAATTTTAGGTTGTCGAAATTCCTTCTATCTAACTCAGTTTATTTTGAGTCGATTCAAATTCTTTTGAGTTCATTCGTTCCCGTTCGAATCTAAACGAAATCAAGGGATTCTAATCAGTTCAATTCGATTGAAGTTGTTTCGATCTGATTCAGTGGCTTTTAGTTTATTGACATGCCTTAAAGTTTGCTCGTTCTTATTAGAGTCAAATAGTGTCAATTAGATTTAGTAGAAGTCAATTCTAGGTAGTCGAAGTTCATTCTATTTAATTTAGTTCATTTGAGTCGATTCGAATGCTTTTTAGTTCATTTGTTCTTGTTCGAATGTAAATGAAATCAAGGGACTGTAATCAGTTTTTTTATTGAAATTCCATCCATCCGATTTAGTTGCTTTGTGTCTTTGTGAATGCATTAAAGTTTGTTCGGTCTCATTAGTGTCAAATCATTAGATTGAGTGGAAGTCAATTCTAGGTAGTCAAAGTTCATTCTATTTAATTCTGTTCGTTTGAGTCGATTCGAATGAGTTTTAGATCGTTCGTTCCCTTTCGAATGTGAATGAAATCAAGGGATTCGGATCAGTTCTATTTGATTGAAGTTGTTTCGATCCGATTCAGTGGCTTTGAGTCTGTTCGAATGCCTTAAAGTTTGCTCGTTCTAATTAGAGTCGAACGAAGTCAATTAGAATGAGTAGAAGTCAATTCTAGGTAGTCGAAGTTCATTCTATCTAATTCAGTTCATTTGAGTCGATTCGAATGCTTTTTAGTTCTTTCGTTCCTGTTCAAATGTAAATGAAATCAAGGGATTGTAATCAGTTCTATTTGATTGATGTTCCATCCACCTGATTCTTTTTCTTTGAGTCTATTCGAATGCGCTAAAATTTGCTCTTTTTCATTAGATTGAAATGAAGTCAATTAGATTGAGTAGAAGTCAACTCTAGGTAGTCGAAATTCCTTCCTTCTAACTCAGTTTATTTTGAGTCGATTCAAATTGTTTTTAGTTCATTCGTTCCCGTTCGAATCTAAACGAAATCGAGGGATTCTAATCAGTTCAATTCGATTGAAGTTGTTTCGATCTGATTCAGTTGCTTTTAGTCTATTCAAATTCCTTAATGTTTGCTCGTTCTTATTAGAGTCAAATAGATTCAATTAGATTTAGTAGAAGTCAATTCTAGGTAGTCAAAGTTCATTCTATCTAATTCAGTTCATTTGAGTTGATTCGAATACTTTTTAGTTCATTTGTTCATGTTCGAATGTAAATGAAATCAAGGGACTGTAATCAGTTTTTTTATTGAAATTCCATCCATCCGATTTAGTTGCTTTGTGTCTATTCGAATGCATTAAAGTTTGTTCGGTCTCATTAGTGTCAAATTATTAGATTGAGTGGAAGTCAATTCTAGGTAGTCAAAGTTCATTCTATTTAATTCTGTTCGTTTGAGTCGATTCGAATGAGTTTTAGATCGTTCGTTCCCTTTCGAATGTGAATGAAATCAAGGGATTCGGATCAGTTCTATTTGATTGAAGTTGTTTCGATCCGATTCAGTGGCTTTGAGTCTGTTCGAATGCCTTAAAGTTTGCTCGTTCTAATTAGAGTCGAATGAAGTCAATTAGAATGAGTAGAAGTCAATTCTTGGTAGTCGAAGTTCATTCTATCTAATTCAGTTCATTTGAGTCGATTCGAATGCTTTTTAGTTCTTTCGTTCCTGTTAAAATGTAAATGAAATCAAGGGATTGTAATCAGTTCTATTTGATTCATGTTCCATCCACCTGATTCTTTTGCTTTGAGTCTTTTCGAATGCGCTAAAATTTGCTCATTTTCATTAGAGTGAAATGAAGTCAATTAGATTGAGTAGAAGTCAACTCTAGGTAGTCGAAATTCCTTCTATCTAACTCAGTTTATTTTGAGTCGATTCAAATTCTTTTGAGTTCATTCGTTCCCGTTCGAATCTAAACGAAATAAAGGGAATCTAATCAGTTCAATTTGATTGAAGTTGTTTCGATCTGATTCAGTTGCTTTTAGTCTATTCAAATGCCTTAAAGTTTGCTCGTTCTTATTAGAGTCAAATAGTGTCAATTAGATTTAGTAGAAGTCAATTCTAGGTAGTCGAAGTTCATTCTATGTAATTCAGTTCATTTGAGTCGATTCGAATGCTTTTTAGTTCATTTGTTCTTGTTCGAATGTAAATGAAATCAAGGACTGTAATCATTTTTTTTTATTGAAATTCCATCCATCCGATTTAGTTGCTTTGTGTCTATTCGAATGCATTAAAGTTTGTTCGGTCTCATTAGTGTCAAATCATTAGATTGAGTGGAAGTCAATTCTAGGTAGTCAAAGTTCATTCTATCTAATTCCGTTCGTTTGAGTCGATTTGAATGAGTTTTAGATCTTTCGTTCCCTTCCGAATGTGAATGAAATCAAGGGATTCTAATCAGTTCTATTCTATTGAAGTTCCATCCATCCAATTCAGTTGCTTTGAGTCTCTTCGAATGCTATAAAGTTTCGTCATTCTCATTATAGTCAAATCAAGTCAATTAGATTGAGTAGTAGTCAATTTTAGGTTGTGGAAATTCGTTCTATATAATTCAGTTTATTTGATTCGATTCAAATTGTTTTGAGTTCATTCGTTCCCATTCGAATCTAAATGAAATCAAGGGATTCTAATCATTTCTATTTGATTGAAGTTGTTTCGATCCGATTCAGTGTCTTTGAGTATATTTGAATGCCTTAAAGCTTGCTCGATCTCATTAGAGTCAAATCAAGCCAATTACATTGAGGAAAATCAATTCGAGGTAGTCAAAGTTCATTCTATTTAATTCTGTTCGTTTGAGTCGATTCGAATGAGTTTTAGATCGTTCGTTCCCTTTCGAATGTGAATGAAATCAAGGGATTCGGATCAGTTCTATTTGATTGAAGTTGTTTCGATCCGATTCAGTGGCTTTGAGTCTTTTCGAATGCCTTAAAATTTTCTCGTTCTAATTAGAGTCGAATGAAGTCAATTAGAATGAGTAGAAGTCAATTCTAGGTAGTCGAAGTTCATTCTATCTAATTCAGTTCATTTGAGTCGATTCGAATGCTTTTTAGTTCTTTCGTTCCTGTTAAAATGTAAATGAAATCAAGGGATTGTAATCAGTTCTATTTGATTGATGTTCCATCCACCTGATTCTTTTGCTTTGAGTCTATTCGAATGCGCTAAAATTTGCTCTTTTTCATTAGATTGAAATGAAGTCAATTAGATTGAGTAGAAGTCAACTCTAGGTAGTCGAAATTCCTTCCTTCTAACTCAGTTTATTTTGAGTCGATTCAAATTGTTTTTAGTTCATTCGTTCCCGTTCGAATCTAAACGAAATCAAGGGATTCTAATCAGTTCAATTCGATTGAAGTTGTTTCGATCTGATTCAGTTGCTTTTAGTCTATTCAAATTCCTTAATGTTTGCTCGTTCTTATTAGAGTCAAATAGATTCAATTAGATTTAGTAGAAGTCAATTCTAGGTAGTCAAAGTTCATTCTATCTAATTCAGTTCATTTGAGTCGATTCGAATACTTTTTAGTTCATTTGTTCATGTTCGAATGTAAATGAAATCAAGGGACTGTAATCAGTTTTTTTATTGAAATTCCATCCATCCGATTTAGTTGCTTTGTGTCTATTCGAATGCATTAAAGTTTGTTCGGTCTCATTAGTGTCAAATTATTAGATTGAGTGGAAGTCAATTCTAGGTAGTCAAAGTTCATTCTATTTAATTCTGTTCGTTTGAGTCGATTCGAATGAGTTTTAGATCGTTCGTTCCCTTTCGAATGTGAATGAAATCAAGGGATTCGGATCAGTTCTATTTGATTGAAGTTGTTTCGATCCGATTCAGTGGCTTTGAGTCTGTTCGAATGCCTTAAAGTTTGCTCGTTCTAATTAGAGTCGAATGAAGTCAATTAGAATGAGTAGAAGTCAATTCTAGGTAGTCGAAGTTCATTCTATCTAATTCAGTTCATTTGAGTCGATTCGAATGCTTTTTAGTTCTTTCGTTCCTGTTCAAATGTAAATGAAATCAAGGGATTGTAATCAGTTCTATTTGATTGATGTTCCATCCACCTGATTCTTTTTCTTTGAGTCTATTCGAATGCGCTAAAATTTGCTCTTTTTCATTAGATTGAAATGAATTCAATTAGATTGAGTAGAAGTGAACTCTAGGTAGTCGAAATTCCTTCCTTCTAACTCAGTTTATTTTGAGTCGATTCAAATTGTTTTTAGTTCATTCGTTCCCGTTCGAATCTAAACGAAATCAACGGATTCTAATCAGTTCAATTCGATTGAAGTTGTTTCGATCTGATTCAGTTGCTTTTAGTCTATTCAAATTCCTTAATGTTTGCTCGTTCTTATTAGAGTCAAATAGATTCAATTAGATTTAGTAGAAGTCAATTCTAGGTAGTCAAAGTTCATTCTATCTAATTCAGTTCATTTGAGTCGATTCGAATACTTTTTAGTTCATTTGTTCATGTTCGAATGTAAATGAAATCAAGGGACTGTAATCAGTTTTTTTATTGAAATTCCATCCATCCGATTTAGTTGCTTTGTGTCTATTCGAATGCATTAAAGTTTGTTCGGTCTCATTAGTGTCAAATTATTAGATTGAGTGGAAGTCAATTCTAGGTAGTCAAAGTTCATTCTATTTAATTCTGTTCGTTTGAGTCGATTCGAATGAGTTTTAGATCGTTCGTTCCCTTTCGAATGTGAATGAAATCAAGGGATTCGGATCAGTTCTATTTGATTGAAGTTGTTTCGATCCGATTCAGTGGCTTTGAGTCTTTTCGAATGCCTTAAAATTTTCTCGTTCTAATTAGAGTCGAACGAAGTCAATTAGAATGAGTAGAAGTCAATTCTAGGTAGTCGAAGTTCATTCTATCTAATTCAGTTCATTTGAGTCGATTCGAATGCTTTTTAGTTCTTTCGTTCCTGTTCAAATGTAAATGAAATCAAGGGATTGTAATCAGTTCTATTTGATTGATGTTCCATCCACCTGATTCTTTTGCTTTGAGTCTATTCGAATGCGCTAAAATTTGCTCATTTTCATTAGAGTGAAATCAAGTCAATTAGATTGAGTAGAAGTCAACTCTAGGTAGTCGAAATTCCTTCTATCTAACTCAGTTTATTTTGAGTCGATTCAAATTCTTTTCAGTTCATTCGTTCTCGTTCAAATCTAAACGAAATCATGGGATTCTAATCAGTTCTATTTCATTGAAGTTGTTTCGATCTAATTCAGTGGCTTTGTGTCTATTCACATGCCTTAAAGTTTGCTCGTTCTTATTAGAGTCAAATAGTGTCAATTAGATTTAGTAGAAGTCAATTCTAGGTAGTCGAAGTTCATTCTATCTAATTCAGTTCATTTGAGTCGATTCGAATGCTTTTTAGTTCATTTGTTCTTGTTCGAATGTAAATGAAATCAAGGGACTGTAATCAATTTTTTTATTGAAATTCCATCCATCCGATTTAGTTTCTTTGTGTCTATTCGAATGCATTAAAGTTTGTTCGGTCTCATTAGTGTCAAATCATTAGATTGAGTAGAAGTCAATTCTAGGTAGTCAAAGTTCATTCTATCTAATTCCGTTCGTTTGAGTCGATTCGAATGAGTTTTAGATCGCTCGTTCCCTTTCGAATGTGAATGAAATCAAGGGATTAGGATCAGTTCTATTTGATTGAAGTTGTTTCGATCCGATTCAGGGGCTTTGAGTCTGTTCGAATGCCTTAAAGTTTGCTTGTTCTAATTAGAGTCGAACGAAGTCAATTAGAATGAGTAGAAGTCAATTCTAGGTAGTCGAAGTTCATTCTATCTAATTCAGTTCATTTGAGTCGATTCGAATGCTTTTTAGTTCTTTCGTTCCTGTTCAAATGTAAATGAAATCAAGGGATTGTAATCAGTTCTATTTGATTGATGTTCCATCCACCTGATTCTTTTGCTTTGAGTCTATTCGAATGCGCTAAAATTTGCTCATTTTCATTAGAGTGAAATCAAGTCAATTAGATTGAGTAGAAGTCAACTCTAGGTAGTCGAAATTCCTTCTATCTAACTCAGTTTATTTTGAGTCGATTCAAATTCTTTTGAGTTCATTCGTTCCCGTTCGAATCTAAACGAAATCAAGGGATTCTAATCAATTCAATTCGATTGAAGTTGTTTCGATCTGATTCAGAGGCTTTTAGTCTATTCAAATGCCTTAAAGTTTGCTCGTTCTTATTAGAGTCAAATAGATTCAATTAGATTTAGTAGAAGTCAATTCTAGGTAGTCGAAGTTCATTCTATCTAATTCAGTTCATTTGAGTCGATTCGAACGCTTTTTAGTTCATTTGTTCTTGTTCGAATGTAAATGAAATCAAGGGACTGTAATCAGTTTTTTTATTGAAATTCCATCCATCCGATTTAGTTGCTTTGTGTCTATTCGAATGCATTAAAGTTTGTTCGGTCTCATTAGTGTCAAATCATTAGAATGTGTCGAAGTCAATTCTAGGTAGTCAATGTTCATTCTATCTAATTTCGTTCGTTTGAGTCGATTCGAATGAGTTTTAGATCGTTCGTTCCCTTTCGAATGTGAATGAAATCAAGGGATTAGAATCAGTTCTATTTGATTGAAGTTGTTTCGATTCGATTCAGTTTCTTTGAGTATGTTCAAATGTGTTAAAGTTTGCTCGTTCTAATTAGAGTCGAATGAATTCAATTTCAATGAGTAGAAGTCAATTCTAGGTAGTCGAAGTTCATTCTATCTAATTCAGTTCATTTGAGTCGATTCGAATGCTTTTTAGTTCTTTCGTTCCTGTTCAAATGTAAATGAAATCAAGGGATTGTAATCAGTTCTATTTGATTGATGTTCCATCCACCTGATTCTTTTGCTTTGAGTCTATTCCAATGCGCTAAAATTTGCTCATTTTCATTAGAGTAAAATCAAGTCAATTAGATTTAGTAGAAGTCAACTCTAGGTAGTCAAAGTTCATTATATCTAATTCAGATCATTTGATAGGATTCGAATAAGTTCTAGATCATTCGTTCCCTTTTGAAAGGAATTGTAATCAGTACTATTTGATTGGAGTTCCATCCGTTCGATTCAGTTGCTTTGAGTCTATTCGAATGCTTTAAACTTTTCTCGTTCTCATTAGAGTCAAATCAAGTCAATTAGATTGAGTTGTAGTCAATTCTAGGTTGTCGATTCAATTTATTTGAGTCGATTCAAATTCTTTTGATTTCATTGGTTCCCGTTCGATTCTAAACGAAATCTAGGGATTATAATCAGATCAATTAAATTGAAGTTGTTTCGATCCGATTCAGTGGCTTTGAGTTTATTCGTATGCCTTAAAGTTTGCTCGTTCTCATTAGAGTCAAATCAAGCCAATTAGATTGAGTAGAAGTCAATTCTAGGTGGTCAAGTTCATTATATCTAATTTTAGATCATTTGAGACGATTCGATTGAGTTTTAGATCATTCGTTCCCTTCCGAATGTGAATGAAATCAAGGGATTGTAATCAGTTCTATTCTATTGAAGTTCCATCCATCCGATTCAGTTGCTTTGGGTCTCTTCGAATGCTATAAAGTTTCCTCTGTGAAACCCTGACCCAAGTAGGCCATATGTATGCATTGAACATGTATTTGATGATTATTTATGAAATATGGAATTATGAAGGAATTTCATGATTTTTACTAATTATGGTAATTAGGGTTATGGGTTAACATTAATGATGTGATTAATGATTTTGAGCCTAAATGAGGCTATGGGTTAAGAATGAATTATTGTGATTTAAATGTCTAATTATGGCATGAAAAATCATTTTCCATGATTTAAAATGAATTATGGAAATTAAGATAGAAATTAACAAGTGTGAAGGAAAATCTTGGAAAATTCATAACTCAACGCCTAGAAGGCGGATTCAAGTGAAATTTGCAACAAAAATTATTAATATTAGGCTTGGTATTATGGAAGAAAAATATTTTGAAAATTCTTGATGAAATGAGAATTTTCAATTTTTAAGTCTAAGTTGATTTCAACCGTCAACTTTAAACGGCTATATCAGGAGCTAGAAAACTCGGATTGAGTTGAAATTTGAAATGGTTGAATGAAAAGGTGAGATAATTAATTTGAATGGATTGGATTATGTGTGAAATATTGGGAAAGTGCCTGCAATGAAAAAGGTGGGCAAGTTTGACCCATGCACCCAAAAGTACCAAAGCATTAATGATGGAGTACCATACATAAATGCATGAGGTAAAGGTGAATGTGAGGTGTCCATTGCAGGGATTTTTGGGAGGAATTTATGCATTTAAATAAATGACATAATTCCATGAATTATCTAATCAATTAATGCTCAAAATGATGGAGCTATGGAGCATAGGCAAGGTGGCAAAGAGGGGACATCCAAGGGCTGTTTGGTGCCTATATCTGATTTTTTTTAATTTTATAAAGCATGCATATATGTTGCAGGGATGCAAGTACATAAGTTATTCAATCAATTATGCAAAGTTACAGCAATAAAAAAATATTTAAATGCAGCTACATACAGCTGAAAAAAATGGACAGCATGATGGACAAGATGGCGTGCAAAAATTTGGTTATTGCTGCCATTTTTATAATTTTTTTTAACACCAAATTAATACCTAAATTAAAGGGTAATTAGAGATACAAATTACCCACGTTTTTGAATTAAAAAAAACGGAAATTGGGCAGCGGCTGGGACGTGAATGGGAAGGCAGATGGACGGTCATGGATGAAGCAGATTTTGTGATTTTTGAAAATGGTAAAAATGCAATTTTACTTGGCTGAAATTTACCCAGCTCATATGGTAGATAAGGGTGCATTTAAGGAGTGTGGAATTGCAGCACCAAGTGGGCCCCACAGTTGGAAAAAAATCTAGCAACATATATAGCCCATGCACGTTGAAATGAGAGGGATTTTTGGAAAAATTCCTAAGTGCTGAAAACGTCCAAGCCAGCCCAGCAGCACACGTCCAAATTTTCCAGCAAGAAAAGGAAGGAAACCAAGGGAAAAAGGAAGGAAATTTGAAGGAAAAATCATCTCAAAGGATTAGGGTTTGAGTTGGCTCAAAACCAAGTAAGTATGTGATTTGTTTAAGTTGTTTAATTTGAGTTCTTTAACTCAAAACTTGGAAATGAAAAGCATGCTTAAAGAATCTGTAAAATGGCGTTTTAGCATGCCTTTGCATGAATATGGATTGGTATTGATTATTAAGCATGAATTTTTAAGTTAAAGATGATGGAAATGGAGTTAAGCATGCATAAGGGATGAAAAATCCAAGTTATGAAACCCTAAATCTCCAAGATAAGTTGCTGTATTGAATTTATGTTTTGGTTAAGTTATGAATCATGTATTCATGCTAAATATATGAGGGTTTATGCTCAAGTAATGATATTTTGAAATTATGGAATGCTAAGTATGGATTTTGACCTAATTTCTTAATTTTTGGGTTAAAAATGATATGGAAATGAACTTGCATGTTTTATGTATGCTACGTAGGGTAAATACCATAGATTTAAGGTATGTTGGATGCCCAAAATATTTGGGAAGAATAAACCCTAAATCTGATTTTTTTAGGAATTTTGGAAGTAATTCATGTATGGAGTGAAACGGGTCTCAAAACGTGTGGATTACCTGCTGTTTTGAGAAATGAAAATGAATGAATATTAAATATGTGTTAAACCCTAGAAAATGGGCTGAGAAAATGGATTTAATTTCTGGAAAATTCGGAATTTTAGGGCTGCCCATAGTGATGTGTCAAACGACACGTTAAACGGGTGAAAAGTGGGTTCCAAACTAACTGTTATGGGAACCTATGAAGAATGGATTTTAAACCCCATAAAAATACCCTAAGGAAAGTGGTATTAAAGGGTAATTAACCTGCTGGAAAATGGGTTAAATTTCTGAGTCAAGAAATTTTAAGAAATACATTGTGTTTAGGTGCTAAATGAGCTTATGTGAAGGAATAACGATAAACGGGTGATGAATGACTTATGAAAAATGGTTTTATGCGCAAATGCATGAAAATGAGATAAATTCCATATTTATGGATCTGTTTGAAATGATATGTTATTAATCCAAACTTTTTGGATTTGAATTATGAAGCTAAGGCAATGCTATGTACATAGAAGAAACACCCGTATGTGTATTTTTAGAAAAAATGGGAAAAAATTGCAAAGTAAGCTTAATAAAGCTATGAATGATGCATATGGAATGAATTTTTATGCTATTGGAATGAATACCCTAATTTTAGGGTTATGTGCATGTTATATGTATGTGCTACGATGTATGATGGCCAAATGTGTGAAAACGGTGCTAATATGTACAAATTAAGCCATATATGTGTATGATGAATTATGAAGTGAAATAAATGTGTGTTTATGGAATGGGTTGGAAAACTAAGCAAAATATAAGAAAAGGAAATGTATGAAAAATTCATACCATTTTTATGTAGGCAAAGGCAAAGAGAAAGTAGCAGAGGAAAGCTAAGAAATTCAGGTAAGCAAGCAAATTTTCTAAATGATTTTTGCTTTCCTAAACTGTTTCCATAATGCAATTTATATTCTAACTTGCTTGATGAAATTGCTTCTAATGGATTTAAGGATGGCCATCCCTTTGCTAAATGGTGTTTGAAATGGTGTTTATTTCAAATGCAATGATTATGAAATGTTCTTTTATAACTGTTATGGAAAATGATTTGATTTAATGTTTATGATTGAAAATCATGCTAGCATGTAAAAGATGGATTTATGAAAAGTTCATGTGCACAGGATATGAGGTCCACAGGAAGGGTATAAGCGGGCCGGTTGTTCCCCCTTGGTGTGACCAAGTCGCTTGTAATAGGCCGATGGCCGGGGCGCCCTCTCTGAAATGAGAGTTACGTGACGGATGGTTGCCTGGCTAGCTTCCATCCTAAGGGAGATGATGATCATGTTCATGTTTTTCATATGACATTATGCATATGAGACCCGTGATGGGTACAATATTTTATGTTTTCAAGATATACCTTTGGATAAGGTATAAGATGCTTTCCAAGATGATTTGAAATGAAAAATATTGCCTGAAATGAATTGCCTGAAAATGCAAAATGCTTGCTTATTGAGTTTCGACTCACGTTTTCGTTTTCCAAACCTAAAGACAGCTGATGGACAGGATATAGCAAAGGAGCTAGCACCGGCATAAGAAATCCAAAGAGGAAATTATGTTTATGAAAATTTCATGAAATGATTGTAAATTATATGCAATGTTTTTATGTTGAATAGATGTAAACTATTCGTGAGTTTGTATGGATGACTATGTTTTACACCGGTAGTGACATATGATTGTGGCAAAAGATGAAATGTCACTAAACAATATGGTTGTATGAAATGAATGTTTCTAAATGTCTTAGAAATGTATGAAATTGAATTTATGAGAATATGAAGTGTCTTATGAATTATGTATGACCACGATTAATAGGCTAAATATCCGATAAATCCCGCCGTGTGACAGGGCAACAATCCTGATCACGTTTACCAATCGATAGGTCCTGAGGTAAGGATGTGACGCTCGGGCCGGGGCGCCACATCCTCATTCTCATTATAGTCAAATCAAGTCAATTAGATTGAGTAGTAGTCAATTCTAGGTTGTCGAAATTCGTTCTATATAATTCAGTTTATTTGATTCGATTCAATTCTTTTGAGTTCATTCGTTCCCATTCGAATCTAAATGAAATCAAGGGATTCTAATGAGTTCTATTTGATTGAAGTTGTTTCGATCCGATTCAGTGGCTTTGAGTCTATTCGAATGACTTAAAGGTTGCTCGTTCTCATTAGAGTCAAATCGAGTCAATTACATTGAGTAGAATCAATTCGAGGTAGTGAAAGTTCATTCTATTTAATTCGGTTCGTTTGAGTCGATTCGAATGAGTTTTAGATCGCTCGTTCCCTTTCGAATGTGAATGAAATGAAGGGATTGTAATCGGTTCTATTTGATTCAAGTTTCATCCGTCCGATTCAGTTGCATTGAGTCTATTCGAATGCTATAAAGTTTCCTTATTCTCATTAGAGTCAAATCAAGTCAATTAGATTGAGTAGTAGTCAATTCTAGGTTGTCGAAATTCCTTCTATCTAACTCAGTTTATTTTGAGTCGATTCAAATTCTTTTGAGTTCATTCGTTCCCGTTCGAATCTAAACGAAATCAAGGGATTCTAATCAATTCAAATCGATTGAAGTTGTTTCGATCTGATTCAGAGGCTTTTAGTCTATTCCAATGCCTTAAAGTTTGCTCGTTCTTATTAGAGTCAAATAGATTCAATTAGATTTAGTAGAAGTCAATTCTAGGTAGTCCAAGTTCATTCTATCTAATTCAGTTCATTTGAGTCGATTCGAATTCTTTTTAGTTCATTTGTTCTTGTTCGAATGTAAATGAAATCAAGGGACTGTAATCAGTTTTTTTATTGAAATTCCATCCATCCGATTTAGTTGCTTTGTGTCTATTCGAATGCATTAAAGTTTGTTCGGTCTCATTAGTGTCAAATCATTAGATTGAGTGGAAGTCAATTCTAGGTAGTCAAAGTTCATTCTATTTAATTCTGTTCGTTTGAGTCGATTCGAATGAGTTTTAGATCGTTCGTTCCCTTTTGAATGTGAATGAAATCAAGGGATTCGAATCAGTTCTATTTGATTGAAGTTGTTTCGATCCGATTCAGTGGCTTTGAGTCTTTTCGAATGCCTTAAAATTTGCTCGTTCTAATTAGAGTCGAATGAAGTCAATTAGAATGAGTAGAAGTCAATTCTAGGTAGTCGAAGTTCATTCTATGTAATTCAGTTCATTTGAGTCGATTCGAATGCCTTTTAGTTCTTTCGTTCCTGTTCAAATGTAAATGAAATCAAGGGATTGTAATCAGTTCTATTTGATTGATGTTCCATTCACCTGATTCTTTTGCTTTGAGTCTATTCGAATGCGCTAAAATTTGCTCATTTTCATTAGAGTGAAATCAAGTCAATTAGATTGAGTAGAAGTCAACTCTAGGTAGTCGAAATTCCTTCTATCTAACTCAGTTTATTTTGAGTCGATTCAAATTCTTTTGAGTTCATTCGTTCCCGTTCGAATCTAAACGAAATCAAGGGATTCTAATCAATTCAATTCGATTGAAGATGTTTTGATCTAATTCAGAGGCTTTTAGTCTATTCAAAAGCTTTAAAGTTTGCTCATTCTTATTAGAGTCAAATAGATTCAATTAGATTTAGTAGAAGTCAATTCTAGGTAGTCGAAGTTCATTCTATCTAATTCAGTTCATTTGAGTCGATTCGAATGCTTTTTAGTTCATTTGTTCTTGTTCGAATGTAAATGAAATCAAGGGACTGTAATCAGTTTTTTTATTGAAATTCCATCCATCCGATTTAGTTGCTTTGGGTCTATTCGAATGCATTAAAGTTTGTTCGGTCTCATTAGTGTCAAATCATTAGATTGAGTGGAAGTCAATTCTAGGTAGTCAAAGTTCATTCTATTTAATTCTGTTCGTTTGAGTCGATTCGAATGAGTTTTAGATCGTTCGTTCCCTTTCGAATGTGAATGAAATCAAGGGATTCGGATCAGTTCTATTTGATTGAAGTTGTTTCGATCCGATTCAGTGGCTTTCAGTCTGTTCGAATGCCTTAAAGTTTGCTCGTTCTAATTAGAGTCGAATGAAGTCAATTAGAATGAGTAGAAGTCAATTCTAGGTAGTCGAAGTTCATTCTATATAATTCAGTTCATTTGAGTCGATTTGAATGCTTTTTAGTTCTTTCGTTCCTGTTCAAATGTAAATGAAATCAAGGGATTGTAATCAGTTCTATTTGATTGATGTTCCATCCACCTGATTCTTTTGCTTTGAGTCTATTCGAATGCGCTAAAATTTGCTCATTTTCATTAGAGTGAAATCAAGTCAATTAGATTGAGTAGAAGTCAACTCTAGGTAGTCGAAATTCCTTCTATCTAACTCAGTTTATTTTGAGTCGATTCAAATTCTTTTGAGTTCATTCGTTCCCGTTCGAATCTAAACGAAATCAAGGGATTCTAATCAATTCAATTCGATTGAAGTTGTTTCGATCTGATTCAGAGGCTTTTAGTCTATTCCAATGCCTTAAAGTTTGCTCGTTCTTATTAGAGTCAAATAGATTCAATTAGATTTAGTAGAAGTCAATTCTAGGTAGTCCAAGTTCATTCTATCTAATTCAGTTCATTTGAGTCGATTCGAATTCTTTTTAGTTCATTTGTTCTTGTTCGAATGTAAATGAAATCAAGGGACTGTAATCAGTTTTTTTATTGAAATTCCATCCATCCGATTTAGTTGCTTTGTGTCTATTCGAATGCATTAAAGTTTGTTCGGTCTCATTAGTGTCAAATCATTAGATTGAGTGGAAGTCAATTCTAGGTAGTCAAAGTTCATTCTATTTAATTCTGTTCGTTTGAGTCGATTCGAATGAGTTTTAGATCGTTCCTTCCCTTTCGAATGTGAATGAAATCAAGGGATTCGGATCAGTTCTATTGGATTGAAGTTGTTTCGATCCGATTCAGTGGCTTTGAGTCTGTTCGAATGCCTTAAAGTTTGCTCGTTCTAATTAGAGTCGAATGAAGTCAATTAGAATGAGTAGAAGTCAATTCTAGGTAGTCGAAGTTCATTCTATGTAATTCAGTTCATTTGAGTCGATTCGAATGCCTTTTAGTTCTTTCGTTCCTGTTCAAATGTAAATGAAATCAAGGGATTGTAATCAATTCTATTTGATTGATGTTCCATTCACCTGATTCTTTTGCTTTGAGTCTATTCGAATGCGCTAAAATTTGCTCATTTTCATTAGAGTGAAATCAAGTCAATTAGATTGAGTAGAAGTCAACTCTAGGTAGTCGAAATTCCTTCTATCTAACTCAGTTTATTTTGAGTCGATTCAAATTCTTTTGAGTTCATTCGTTCCCGTTCGAATCTAAACGAAATCAAGGGATTCTAATCAATTCAATTCGATTGAAGTTGTTTCGATCTGATTCAGAGGCTTTTAGTCTATTCCAATGCCTTAAAGTTTGCTCGTTCTTATTAGAGTCAAATAGATTCAATTAGATTTAGTAGAAGTCAATTCTAGGTAGTCGAAGTTCATTCTATCTAATTCAGTTCATTTGAGTCGATTCGAATTCTTTTTAGTTCATTTGTTCTTGTTCGAATGTAAATGAAATCAAGGGACTGTAATCAGTTTTTTTATTGAAATTCCATCCATCCGATTTAGTTGCTTTGTGTCTATTCGAATGCATTAAAGTTTGTTCGGTCTCATTAGTGTCAAATCATTAGATTGAGTGGAAGTCAATTCTAGGTAGTCAAAGTTCATTCTATTTAATTCTGTTCGTTTGAGTCGATTCGAATGAGTTTTAGATCGTTCCTTCCCTTTCGAATGTGAATGAAATCAAGGGATTCGGATCAGTTCTATTGGATTGAAGTTGTTTCGATCCGATTCAGTGGCTTTGAGTCTGTTCGAATGCCTTAAAGTTTGCTCGTTCTAATTAGAGTCGAATGAAGTCAATTAGAATGAGTAGAAGTCAATTCTAGGTAGTCGAAGTTCATTCTATGTAATTCAGTTCATTTGAGTCGATTCGAATGCCTTTTAGTTCTTTCGTTCCTGTTCAAATGTAAATGAAATCAAGGGATTGTAATCAATTCTATTTGATTGATGTTCCATTCACCTGATTCTTTTGCTTTGAGTCTATTCGAATGCGCTAAAATTTGCTCATTTTCATTAGAGTGAAATCAAGTCAATTAGATTGAGTAGAAGTCAACTCTAGGTAGTCGAAATTCCTTCTATCTAACTCAGTTTATTTTGAGTCGATTCAAATTCTTTTGAGTTCATTCGTTCCCGTTCGAATCTAAACGAAATCAAGGGATTCTAATCAATTCAATTCGATTGAAGTTGTTTCGATCTGATTCAGAGGCTTTTAGTCTATTCCAATGCCTTAAAGTTTGCTCGTTCTTATTAGAGTCAAATAGATTCAATTAGATTTAGTAGAAGTCAATTCTAGGTAGTCGAAGTTCATTCTATCTAATTCAGTTCATTTGAGTCGATTCGAATTCTTTTTAGTTCATTTGTTCTTGTTCGAATGTAAATGAAATCAAGGGACTGTAATCAGTTTTTTTATTGAAATTCCATCCATCCGATTTAGTTGCTTTGTGTCTATTCGAATGCATTAAAGTTTGTTCGGTCTCATTAGTGTCAAATCATTAGATTGAGTGGAAGTCAATTCTAGGTAGTCAAAGTTCATTCTATTTAATTCTGTTCGTTTGAGTCGATTCGAATGAGTTTTAGATCGTTCCTTCCCTTTCGAATGTGAATGAAATCAAGGGATTCGGATCAGTTCTATTGGATTGAAGTTGTTTCGATCCGATTCAGTGGCTTTGAGTCTGTTCGAATGCCTTAAAGTTTGCTCGTTCTAATTAGAGTCGAATGAAGTCAATTAGAATGAGTAGAAGTCAATTCTAGGTAGTCGAAGTTCATTCTATATAATTCAGTTCATTTGAGTCGATTCGAATGCTTTTTAGTTCTTTCGTTCCTGTTCAAATGTAAATGAAATCAAGGGATTGTAATCAGTTCTATTTGATTGATGTTCCATCCACCCGATTCTTTTGCTTTGAGTCTATTCGAATGCGCTAAAATTTGCTCATTTTCATTAGAGTGAAATCAAGTCAATTAGATTGAGTAGAAGTCAACTCTAGGTTGTCGAAATTCCTTCTATCTAACTCAGTTTATTTTGAGTCGATTCAAATTCTTTTGAGTTCATTCGTTCCCGTTCGAATCTAAACGAAATCAAGGGATTCTAATCAATTCAATTCGATTGAAGTTGTTTCGATCTGATTCAGAGGCTTTTAGTCTATTCCAATGCCTTAAAGTTTGCTCGTTCTTATTAGATCAAATAGATTCAATTAGATTTAGTAGAAGTCAATTCTAGGTAGTCGAAGTTCATTCTATCTAATTCAGTTCATTTGAGTCGATTCGAACGCTTATTAGTTCATTTGTTCTTGTTCGAATGTAAATGAAATCAAGGGACTGTAATCAGTTTTTTTATTGAAATTCCATCCATCCGATTTAGTTGCTTTGTGTCTATTCGAATGCATTAAAGTTTGTTCGGTCTCATTAGTGTCAAATCATTAGATTGAGTGGAAGTCAATTCTAGGTAGTCAAAGTTCATTCTATTTAATTCTGTTCGTTTGAGTCGATTCGAATGAGTTTTAGATCGTTCGTTCCCTTTCAAATGTCAATGAAATCAAGGGATTCGGATCAGTTCTATTGGATTGAAGTTGTTTCGATCCGATTCAGTGGCTTTGAGTCTGTTCGAATGCCTTAAAGTTTGCTCGTTCTAATTAGAGTCGAATGAAGTCAATTAGAATGAGTAGAAGTCAATTCTAGGTAGTCGAAGTTCATTCTATATAATTCAGTTCATTTGAGTCGATTCGAATGCTTTTTAGTTCTTTCGTTCCTGTTCAAATGTAAATGAAATCAAGGGATTGTAATCAGTTCTATTGGATTGATGTTCCATCCACCTGATTCTTTTGCTTTGAGTCTATTCGAATGCGCTAAAATTTGCTAATTTTCATTAGAGTGAAATCAAGTCAATTAGATTGAGTAGAAGTCAACTCTAGGTAGTCGAAATTCCTTCTATCTAACTCAGTTTATTTTGAGTCGATTCAAATTCTTTTGAGTTCATTCGTTCCCGTTCGAATCTAAACCAAACTCAAGGGATTCTAATCAATTCAATTCGATTGAAGTTGTTTCGATCTGATTCAGAGGCTTTTAGTCTATTCCAATGCCTTAAAGTTTGCTCGTTCTTATTAGAGTCAAATAGATTCAATTAGATTTAGTAGAAGTCAATTCTAGGTAGTCGAAGTTCATTCTATCTAATTCAGTTCATTTGAGTCGATTCGAATTCTTTTTATTTCATTTGTTCTTGTTCGAATGTAAATGAAATCAAGGGACTGTAATAAGTTTTTTTATTGAAATTCCATCCATCCGATTTAGTTGCTTTGTGTCTATTCGAATGCATTAAAGTTTGTTCGGTCTCATTAGTGTCAAATCATTAGATTGAGTGGAAGTCAATTCTAGGTAGTCAAAGTTCATTCTATTTAATTCTGTTCGTTTGAGTCGATTCGAATGAGTTTTAGATCGTTCGTTCCCTTTCGAATGTGAATGAAATCAAGGGATTCGGATCAGTTCTATTGGATTGAAGTTGTTTCGATCCGATTCAGTGGCTTTGAGTCTGTTCGAATGCCTTAAAGTTTGCTCGTTCTAATTAGAGTCGAATGAAGTCAATTAGAATGAGTAGAAGTCAATTCTAGGTAGTCGAAGTTCATTCTATATAATTCAGTTCATTTGAGTCGATTCGAATGCTTTTTAGTTCTTTCGTTCCTGTTCAAATGTAAATGAAATCAAGGGATTGTAATCAGTTCTATTGGATTGATGTTCCATCCACCTGATTCTTTTGCTTTGAGTCTATTCGAATGCGCTAAAATTTGCTCATTTTCATTAGAGTGAAATCAAGTCAATTAGATTGAGTAGAAGTCAACTCTAGGTAGTCGAAATTCCTTCTATCTAACTCAGTTTATTTTGAGTCGATTCAAATTCTTTTGAGTTCATTCGTTCCCGTTCGAATCTAAACGAAATCAAGGGATTCTAATCAATTCAATTCGATTGAAGTTGTTTCGATCTGATTCAGAGGCTTTTAGTCTATTCCAATGCCTTAAAGTTTGCTCGTTCTTATTAGAGTCAAATAGATTCAATTAGATTTAGTAGAAGTCAATTCTAGGTAGTCGAAGTTCATTCTATCTAATTCAGTTCATTTGAGTCGATTCGAATTCTTTTTAGTTCATTTGTTCTTGTTCGAATGTAAATGAAATCAAGGGACTGTAATCAGTTTTTTTATTGAAATTCCATCCATCCGATTTAGTTGCTTTGTGTCTATTCGAATGCATTAAAGTTTGTTCGGTCTCATTAGTGTCAAATCATTAGATTGAGTGGAAGTCAATTCTAGGTAGTCAAAGTTCATTCTATTTAATTCTGTTCGTTTGAGTCGATTCGAATGAGTTTTAGATCGTTCCTTCCCTTTCGAATGTGAATGAAATCAAGGGATTCGGATCAGTTCTATTGGATTGAAGTTGTTTCGATCCGATTCAGTGGCTTTGAGTCTGTTCGAATGCCTTAAAGTTTGCTCGTTCTAATTAGAGTCGAATGAAGTCAATTAGAATGAGTAGAAGTCAATTCTAGGTAGTCGAAGTTCATTCTATATAATTCAGTTCATTTGAGTCGATTCGAATGCTTTTTAGTTCTTTCGTTCCTGTTCAAATGTAAATGAAATCAAGGGATTGTAATCAGTTCTATTTGATTGATGTTCCATCCACCCGATTCTTTTGCTTTGAGTCTATTCGAATGCGCTAAAATTTGCTAATTTTCATTAGAGTGAAATCAAGTCAATTAGATTGAGTAGAAGTCAACTCTAGGTAGTCGAAATTCCTTCTATCTAACTCAGTTTATTTTGAGTCGATTCAAATTCTTTTGAGTTCATTCGTTCCCGTTCGAATCTAAACCAAACTCAAGGGATTCTAATCAATTCAATTCGATTGAAGTTGTTTCGATCTGATTCAGAGGCTTTTAGTCTATTCCAATGCCTTAAAGTTTGCTCGTTCTTATTAGAGTCAAATAGATTCAATTAGATTTAGTAGAAGTCAATTCTAGGTAGTCGAAGTTCATTCTATCTAATTCAGTTCATTTGAGTCGATTCGAATTCTTTTTAGTTCATTTGTTCTTGTTCGAATGTAAATGAAATCAAGGGACTGTAATCAGTTTTTTTATTGAAATTCCATCCATCCGATTTAGTTGCTTTGTGTCTATTCGAATGCATTAAAGTTTGTTCGGTCTCATTAGTGTCAAATCATTAGATTGAGTGGAAGTCAATTCTAGGTAGTCAAAGTTCATTCTATTTAATTCTGTTCGTTTGAGTCGATTCGAATGAGTTTTAGATCGTTCCTTCCCTTTCGAATGTGAATGAAATCAAGGGATTCGGATCAGTTCTATTGGATTGAAGTTGTTTCGATCCGATTCAGTGGCTTTGAGTCTGTTCGAATGCCATAAAGTTTGCTCGTTCTAATTAGAGTCGAATGAAGTCAATTAGAATGAGTAGAAGTCAATTCTAGGTAGTCGAAGTTCATTCTATATAATTCAGTTCATTTGAGTCGATTCGAATGCTTTTTAGTTCTTTCGTTCCTGTTCAAATGTAAATGAAATCAAGGGATTGTAATCAGTTCTATTTGATTGATGTTCCATCCACCCGATTCTTTTGCTTTGAGTCTATTCGAATGCGCTAAAATTTGCTCATTTTCATTAGAGTGAAATCAAGTCAATTAGATTGAGTAGAAGTCAACTCTAGGTTGTCGAAATTCCTTCTATCTAACTCAGTTTATTTTGAGTCGATTCAAATTCTTTTGAGTTCATTCGTTCCCGTTCGAATCTAAACGAAATCAAGGGATTCTAATCAATTCAATTCGATTGAAGTTGTTTCGATCTGATTCAGAGGCTTTTAGTCTATTCCAATGCCTTAAAGTTTGCTCGTTCTTATTAGATCAAATAGATTCAATTAGATTTAGTAGAAGTCAATTCTAGGTAGTCGAAGTTCATTCTATCTAATTCAGTTCATTTGAGTCGATTCGAACGCTTATTAGTTCATTTGTTCTTGTTCGAATGTAAATGAAATCAAGGGACTGTAATAAGTTTTTTTATTGAAATTCCATCCATCCGATTTAGTTGCTTTGTGTCTATTCGAATGCATTAAAGTTTGTTCGGTCTCATTAGTGTCAAATCATTAGATTGAGTGGAAGTCAATTCTAGGTAGTCAAAGTTCATTCTATTTAATTCAGTTCGTTTGAGTCGATTCGAATGAGTTTTAGATCGTTCCTTCCCTTTCGAATGTGAATGAAATCAAGGGATTCGGATCAGTTCTATTGGATTGAAGTTGTTTCGATCCGATTCAGTGGCTTTGAGTCTGTTCGAATGCCTTAAAGTTTGCTCGTTCTAATTAGAGTCGAATGAAGTCAATTAGAATGAGTAGAAGTCAATTCTAGGTAGTCGAAGTTCATTCTATCTAATTCAGTTCATTTGAGTCGATTCGAATGCTTTTTAGTTCTTTCGTTCCTGTTCAAATGTAAATGAAATCAAGGGATTGTAATCAGTTCTATTGGATTGATGTTCCATCCACCTGATTCTTTTGCTTTGAGTCTATTCGAATGCGCTAAAATTTGCACATTTTCATTAGAGTGAAATCAAGTCAATTAGATTGAGTAGAAGTCAACTCTAGGTAGTCGAAATTCCTTCTATCTAACTCAGTTTATTTTGAGTCGATTCAAATTCTTTTGAGTTCATTCGTTCCCGTTCGAATCTAAACGAAATCAAGGGATTCTAATCAATTCAATTCGATTGAAGTTGTTTCGATCTGATTCAGAGGCTTTTAGTCTATTCCAATGCCTTAAAGTTTGCTCGTTCTTATTAGATCAAATAGATTCAATTAGATTTAGTAGAAGTCAATTCTAGGTAGTCGAAGTTCATTCTATCTAATTCAGTTCATTTGAGTCGATTCGAACGCTTATTAGTTCATTTGTTCTTGTTCGAATGTAAATGAAATCAAGGGACTGTAATAAGTTTTTTTATTGAAATTCCATCCATCCGATTTAGTTGCTTTGTGTCTATTCGAATGCATTAAAGTTTGTTCGGTCTCATTAGTGTCAAATCATTAGATTGAGTGGAAGTCAATTCTAGGTAGTCAAAGTTCATTCTATTTAATTCAGTTCGTTTGAGTCGATTCGAATGAGTTTTAGATCGTTCCTTCCCTTTCGAATGTGAATGAAATCAAGGGATTCGGATCAGTTCTATTGGATTGAAGTTGTTTCGATCCGATTCAGTGGCTTTGAGTCTGTTCGAATGCCTTAAAGTTTGCTCGTTCTAATTAGAGTCGAATGAAGTCAATTAGAATGAGTAGAAGTCAATTCTAGGTAGTCGAAGTTCATTCTATATAATTCAGTTCATTTGAGTCGATTCGAATGCTTTTTAGTTCTTTCGTTCCTGTTCAAATGTAAATGAAATCAAGGGATTGTAATCAGTTCTATTTGATTGATGTTCCATCCACCCGATTCTTTTGCTTTGAGTCTATTCGAATGCGCTAAAATTTGCTAATTTTCATTAGAGTGAAATCAAGTCAATTAGATTGAGTAGAAGTCAACTCTAGGTAGTCGAAATTCCTTCTATCTAACTCAGTTTATTTTGAGTCGATTCAAATTCTTTTGAGTTCATTCGTTCCCGTTCGAATCTAAACCAAACTCAAGGGATTCTAATCAATTCAATTCGATTGAAGTTGTTTCGATCTGATTCAGAGGCTTTTAGTCTATTCCAATGCCTTAAAGTTTGCTCGTTCTTATTAGAGTCAAATAGATTCAATTAGATTTAGTAGAAGTCAATTCTAGGTAGTCGAAGTTCATTCTATCTAATTCAGTTCATTTGAGTCGATTCGAATTCTTTTTAGTTCATTTGTTCTTGTTCGAATGTAAATGAAATCAAGGGACTGTAATCAGTTTTTTTATTGAAATTCCATCCATCCGATTTAGTTGCTTTGTGTCTATTCGAATGCATTAAAGTTTGTTCGGTCTCATTAGTGTCAAATCATTAGATTGAGTGGAAGTCAATTCTAGGTAGTCAAAGTTCATTCTATTTAATTCTGTTCGTTTGAGTCGATTCGAATGAGTTTTAGATCGTTCCTTCCCTTTCGAATGTGAATGAAATCAAGGGATTCGGATCAGTTCTATTGGATTGAAGTTGTTTCGATCCGATTCAGTGGCTTTGAGTCTGTTCGAATGCCATAAAGTTTGCTCGTTCTAATTAGAGTCGAATGAAGTCAATTAGAATGAGTAGAAGTCAATTCTAGGTAGTCGAAGTTCATTCTATATAATTCAGTTCATTTGAGTCGATTCGAATGCTTTTTAGTTCTTTCGTTCCTGTTCAAATGTAAATGAAATCAAGGGATTGTAATCAGTTCTATTTGATTGATGTTCCATCCACCCGATTCTTTTGCTTTGAGTCTATTCGAATGCGCTAAAATTTGCTCATTTTCATTAGAGTGAAATCAAGTCAATTAGATTGAGTAGAAGTCAACTCTAGGTTGTCGAAATTCCTTCTATCTAACTCAGTTTATTTTGAGTCGATTCAAATTCTTTTGAGTTCATTCGTTCCCGTTCGAATCTAAACGAAATCAAGGGATTCTAATCAATTCAATTCGATTGAAGTTGTTTCGATCTGATTCAGAGGCTTTTAGTCTATTCCAATGCCTTAAAGTTTGCTCGTTCTTATTAGATCAAATAGATTCAATTAGATTTAGTAGAAGTCAATTCTAGGTAGTCGAAGTTCATTCTATCTAATTCAGTTCATTTGAGTCGATTCGAACGCTTATTAGTTCATTTGTTCTTGTTCGAATGTAAATGAAATCAAGGGACTGTAATAAGTTTTTTTATTGAAATTCCATCCATCCGATTTAGTTGCTTTGTGTCTATTCGAATGCATTAAAGTTTGTTCGGTCTCATTAGTGTCAAATCATTAGATTGAGTGGAAGTCAATTCTAGGTAGTCAAAGTTCATTCTATTTAATTCAGTTCGTTTGAGTCGATTCGAATGAGTTTTAGATCGTTCCTTCCCTTTCGAATGTGAATGAAATCAAGGGATTCGGATCAGTTCTATTGGATTGAAGTTGTTTCGATCCGATTCAGTGGCTTTGAGTCTGTTCGAATGCCTTAAAGTTTGCTCGTTCTAATTAGAGTCGAATGAAGTCAATTAGAATGAGTAGAAGTCAATTCTAGGTAGTCGAAGTTCATTCTATCTAATTCAGTTCATTTGAGTCGATTCGAATGCTTTTTAGTTCTTTCGTTCCTGTTCAAATGTAAATGAAATCAAGGGATTGTAATCAGTTCTATTGGATTGATGTTCCATCCACCTGATTCTTTTGCTTTGAGTCTATTCGAATGCGCTAAAATTTGCACATTTTCATTAGAGTGAAATCAAGTCAATTAGATTGAGTAGAAGTCAACTCTAGGTAGTCGAAATTCCTTCTATCTAACTCAGTTTATTTTGAGTCGATTCAAATTCTTTTGAGTTCATTCGTTCCCGTTCGAATCTAAACCAAACTCAAGGGATTCTAATCAATTCAATTCGATTGAAGTTGTTTCGATCTGATTCAGAGGCTTTTAGTCTATTCCAATGCCTTAAAGTTTGCTCGTTCTTATTAGAGTCAAATAGATTCAATTAGATTTAGTAGAAGTCAATTCTAGGTAGTCGAAGTTCATTCTATCTAATTCAGTTCATTTGAGTCGATTCGAATTCTTTTTATTTCATTTGTTCTTGTTCGAATGTAAATGAAATCAAGGGACTGTAATAAGTTTTTTTATTGAAATTCCATCCATCCGATTTAGTTGCTTTGTGTCTATTCGAATGCATTAAAGTTTGTTCGGTCTCATTAGTGTCAAATCATTAGATTGAGTGGAAGTCAATTCTAGGTAGTCAAAGTTCATTCTATTTAATTCTGTTCGTTTGAGTCGATTCGAATGAGTTTTAGATCGTTCCTTCCCTTTCGAATGTGAATGAAATCAAGGGATTCGGATCAGTTCTATTGGATTGAAGTTGTTTCGATCCGATTCAGTGGCTTTGAGTCTGTTCGAATGCCTTAAAGTTTGCTCGTTCTAATTAGAGTCGAATGAAGTCAATTAGAATGAGTAGAAGTCAATTCTAGGTAGTCGAAGTTCATTCTATATAATTCAGTTCATTTGAGTCGATTCGAATGCTTTTTAGTTCTTTCGTTCCTGTTCAAATGTAAATGAAATCAAGGGATTGTAATCAGTTCTATTGGATTGATGTTCCATCCACCTGATTCTTTTGCTTTGAGTCTATTCGAATGCGCTAAAATTTGCTCATTTTCATTAGAGTGAAATCAAGTCAATTAGATTGAGTAGAAGTCAACTCTAGGTAGTCGAAATTCCTTCTATCTAACTCAGTTTATTTTGAGTCGATTCAAATTCTTTTGAGTTCATTCGTTCCCGTTCGAATCTAAACGAAATCAAGGGATTCTAATCAATTCAATTCGATTGAAGTTGTTTCGATCTGATTCAGAGGCTTTTAGTCTATTCCAATGCCTTAAAGTTTGCTCGTTCTTATTAGAGTCAAATAGATTCAATTAGATTTAGTAGAAGTCAATTCTAGGTAGTCGAAGTTCATTCTATCTAATTCAGTTCATTTGAGTCGATTCGAATTCTTTTTAGTTCATTTGTTCTTGTTCGAATGTAAATGAAATCAAGGGACTGTAATCAGTTTTTTTATTGAAATTCCATCCATCCGATTTAGTTGCTTTGTGTCTATTCGAATGCATTAAAGTTTGTTCGGTCTCATTAGTGTCAAATCATTAGATTGAGTGGAAGTCAATTCTAGGTAGTCAAAGTTCATTCTATTTAATTCTGTTCGTTTGAGTCGATTCGAATGAGTTTTAGATCGTTCCTTCCCTTTCGAATGTGAATGAAATCAAGGGATTCGGATCAGTTCTATTGGATTGAAGTTGTTTCGATCCGATTCAGTGGCTTTGAGTCTGTTCGAATGCCTTAAAGTTTGCTCGTTCTAATTAGAGTCGAATGAAGTCAATTAGAATGAGTAGAAGTCAATTCTAGGTAGTCGAAGTTCATTCTATATAATTCAGTTCATTTGAGTCGATTCGAATGCTTTTTAGTTCTTTCGTTCCTGTTCAAATTTAAATGAAATCAAGGGATTGTAATCAGTTCTATTTGATTGATGTTCCATCCACCCGATTCTTTTGCTTTGAGTCTATTCGAATGCGCTAAAATTTGCTAATTTTCATTAGAGTGAAATCAAGTCAATTAGATTGAGTAGAAGTCAACTCTAGGTAGTCGAAATTCCTTCTATCTAACTCAGTTTATTTTGAGTCGATTCAAATTCTTTTGAGTTCATTCGTTCCCGTTCGAATCTAAACGAAATCAAGGGATTCTAATCAATTCAATTCGATTGAAGTTGTTTCGATCTGATTCAGAGGCTTTTAGTCTATTCCAATGCCTTAAAGTTTGCTCGTTCTTATTAGATCAAATAGATTCAATTAGATTTAGTAGAAGTCAATTCTAGGTAGTCGAAGTTCATTCTATCTAATTCAGTTCATTTGAGTCGATTCGAACGCTTATTAGTTCATTTGTTCTTGTTCGAATGTAAATGAAGTCAAGGGACTGTAATCAGTTTTTTTATTGAAATTCCATCCATCCGATTTAGTTGCTTTGTGTCTATTCGAATGCATTAAAGTTTGTTCGGTCTCATTAGTGTCAAATCATTAGATTGAGTGGAAGTCAATTCTAGGTAGTCAAAGTTCATTCTATTTAATTCTGTTCGTTTGAGTCGATTCGAATGAGTTTTAGATCGTTCGTTCCCTTTCGAATGTGAATGAAATCAAGGGATTCGGATCAGTTCTATTGGATTGAAGTTGTTTCGATCCGATTCAGTGGCTTTGAGTCTGTTCGAATGCCTTAAAGTTTGCTCGTTCTAATTAGAGTCGAATGAAGTCAATTAGAATGAGTAGAAGTCAATTCTAGGTAGTCGAAGTTCATTCTATATAATTCAGTTCATTTGAGTCGATTCGAATGCTTTTTAGTTCTTTCGTTCCTGTTCAAATGTAAATGAAATCAAGGGATTGTAATCAGTTCTATTGGATTGATGTTCCATCCACCTGATTCTTTTGCTTTGAGTCTATTCGAATGCGCTAAAATTTGCTAATTTTCATTAGAGTGAAATCAAGTCAATTAGATTGAGTAGAAGTCAACTCTAGGTAGTCGAAATTCCTTCTATCTAACTCAGTTTATTTTGAGTCGATTCAAATTCTTTTGAGTTCATTCGTTCCCGTTCGAATCTAAACCAAACTCAAGGGATTCTAATCAATTCAATTCGATTGAAGTTGTTTCGATCTGATTCAGAGGCTTTTAGTCTATTCCAATGCCTTAAAGTTTGCTCGTTCTTATTAGAGTCAAATAGATTCAATTAGATTTAGTAGAAGTCAATTCTAGGTAGTCGAAGTTCATTCTATCTAATTCAGTTCATTTGAGTCGATTCGAATTCTTTTTATTTCATTTGTTCTTGTTCGAATGTAAATGAAATCAAGGGACTGTAATAAGTTTTTTTATTGAAATTCCATCCATCCGATTTAGTTGCTTTGTGTCTATTCGAATGCATTAAAGTTTGTTCGGTCTCATTAGTGTCAAATCATTAGATTGAGTGGAAGTCAATTCTAGGTAGTCAAAGTTCATTCTATTTAATTCTGTTCGTTTGAGTCGATTCGAATGAGTTTTAGATCGTTCCTTCCCTTTCGAATGTGAATGAAATCAAGGGATTCGGATCAGTTCTATTGGATTGAAGTTGTTTCGATCCGATTCAGTGGCTTTGAGTCTGTTCGAATGCCTTAAAGTTTGCTCGTTCTAATTAGAGTCGAATGAAGTCAATTAGAATGAGTAGAAGTCAATTCTAGGTAGTCGAAGTTCATTCTATCTAATTCAGTTCATTTGAGTCGATTCGAATGCTTTTTAGTTCTTTCGTTCCTGTTCAAATGTAAATGAAATCAAGGGATTGTAATCAGTTCTATTGGATTGATGTTCCATCCACCTGATTCTTTTGCTTTGAGTCTATTCGAATGCGCTAAAATTTGCTCATTTTCATTAGAGTGAAATCAAGTCAATTAGATTGAGTAGAAGTCAACTCTAGGTAGTCGAAATTCCTTCTATCTAACTCAGTTTATTTTGAGTCGATTCAAATTCTTTTGAGTTCATTCGTTCCCGTTCGAATCTAAACCAAACTCAAGGGATTCTAATCAATTCAATTCGATTGAAGTTGTTTCGATCTGATTCAGAGGCTTTTAGTCTATTCCAATGCCTTAAAGTTTGCTCGTTCTTATTAGAGTCAAATAGATTCAATTAGATTTAGTAGAAGTCAATTCTAGGTAGTCGAAGTTCATTCTATCTAATTCAGTTCATTTGAGTCGATTCGAATTCTTTTTATTTCATTTGTTCTTGTTCGAATGTAAATGAAATCAAGGGACTGTAATAAGTTTTTTTATTGAAATTCCATCCATCCGATTTAGTTGCTTTGTGTCTATTCGAATGCATTAAAGTTTGTTCGGTCTCATTAGTGTCAAATCATTAGATTGAGTGGAAGTCAATTCTAGGTAGTCAAAGTTCATTCTATTTAATTCTGTTCGTTTGAGTCGATTCGAATGAGTTTTAGATCGTTCGTTCCCTTTCAAATGTGAATGAAATCAAGGGATTCGGATCAGTTCTATTGGATTGAAGTTGTTTCGATCCGATTCAGTGGCTTTGAGTCTGTTCGAATGCCTTAAAGTTTGCTCGTTCTAATTAGAGTCGAATGAAGTCAATTAGAATGAGTAGAAGTCAATTCTAGGTAGTCGAAGTTCATTCTATATAATTCAGTTCATTTGAGTCGATTCGAATGCTTTTTAGTTCTTTCGTTCCTGTTCAAATGTAAATGAAATCAAGGGATTGTAATCAGTTCTATTGGATTGATGTTCCATCCACCTGATTCTTTTGCTTTGAGTCTATTCGAATGCGCTAAAATTTGCTCATTTTCATTAGAGTGAAATCAAGTCAATTAGATTGAGTAGAAGTCAACTCTAGGTAGTCGAAATTCCTTCTATCTAACTCAGTTTATTTTGAGTCGATTCAAATTCTTTTGAGTTCATTCGTTCCCGTTCGAATCTAAACGAAATCAAGGGATTCTAATCAATTCAATTCGATTGAAGTTGTTTCGATCTGATTCAGAGGCTTTTAGTCTATTCCAATGCCTTAAAGTTTGCTCGTTCTTATTAGAGTCAAATAGATTCAATTAGATTTAGTAGAAGTCAATTCTAGGTAGTCGAAGTTCATTCTATCTAATTCAGTTCATTTGAGTCGATTCGAATTCTTTTTAGTTCATTTGTTCTTGTTCGAATGTAAATGAAATCAAGGGACTGTAATCAGTTTTTTTATTGAAATTCCATCCATCCGATTTAGTTGCTTTGTGTCTATTCGAATGCATTAAAGTTTGTTCGGTCTCATTAGTGTCAAATCATTAGATTGAGTGGAAGTCAATTCTAGGTAGTCAAAGTTCATTCTATTTAATTCTGTTCGTTTGAGTCGATTCGAATGAGTTTTAGATCGTTCCTTCCCTTTCGAATGTGAATGAAATCAAGGGATTCGGATCAGTTCTATTGGATTGAAGTTGTTTCGATCCGATTCAGTGGCTTTGAGTCTGTTCGAATGCCTTAAAGTTTGCTCGTTCTAATTAGAGTCGAATGAAGTCAATTAGAATGAGTAGAAGTCAATTCTAGGTAGTCGAAGTTCATTCTATATAATTCAGTTCATTTGAGTCGATTCGAATGCTTTTTAGTTCTTTCGTTCCTGTTCAAATGTAAATGAAATCAAGGGATTGTAATCAGTTCTATTTGATTGATGTTCCATCCACCCGATTCTTTTGCTTTGAGTCTATTCGAATGCGCTAAAATTTGCTCATTTTCATTAGAGTGAAATCAAGTCAATTAGATTGAGTAGAAGTCAACTCTAGGTTGTCGAAATTCCTTCTATCTAACTCAGTTTATTTTGAGTCGATTCAAATTCTTTTGAGTTCATTCGTTCCCGTTCGAATCTAAACGAAATCAAGGGATTCTAATCAATTCAATTCGATTGAAGTTGTTTCGATCTGATTCAGAGGCTTTTAGTCTATTCCAATGCCTTAAAGTTTGCTCGTTCTTATTAGATCAAATAGATTCAATTAGATTTAGTAGAAGTCAATTCTAGGTAGTCGAAGTTCATTCTATCTAATTCAGTTCATTTGAGTCGATTCGAACGCTTATTAGTTCATTTGTTCTTGTTCGAATGTAAATGAAATCAAGGGACTGTAATCAGTTTTTTTATTGAAATTCCATCCATCCGATTTAGTTGCTTTGTGTCTATTCGAATGCATTAAAGTTTGTTCGGTCTCATTAGTGTCAAATCATTAGATTGAGTGGAAGTCAATTCTAGGTAGTCAAAGTTCATTCTATTTAATTCTGTTCGTTTGAGTCGATTCGAATGAGTTTTAGATCGTTCGTTCCCTTTCGAATGTGAATGAAATCAAGGGATTCGGATCAGTTCTATTGGATTGAAGTTGTTTCGATCCGATTCAGTGGCTTTGAGTCTGTTCGAATGCCTTAAAGTTTGCTCGTTCTAATTAGAGTCGAATGAAGTCAATTAGAATGAGTAGAAGTCAATTCTAGGTAGTCGAAGTTCATTCTATATAATTCAGTTCATTTGAGTCGATTCGAATGCTTTTTAGTTCTTTCGTTCCTGTTCAAATGTAAATGAAATCAAGGGATTGTAATCAGTTCTATTGGATTGATGTTCCATCCACCTGATTCTTTTGCTTTGAGTCTATTCGAATGCGCTAAAATTTGCTCATTTTCATTAGAGTGAAATCAAGTCAATTAGATTGAGTAGAAGTCAACTCTAGGTAGTCGAAATTCCTTCTATCTAACTCAGTTTATTTTGAGTCGATTCAAATTCTTTTGAGTTCATTCGTTCCCGTTCGAATCTAAACGAAATCAAGGGATTCTAATCAATTCAATTCGATTGAAGTTGTTTCGATCTGATTCAGAGGCTTTTAGTCTATTCCAATGCCTTAAAGTTTGCTCGTTCTTATTAGAGTCAAATAGATTCAATTAGATTTAGTAGAAGTCAATTCTAGGTAGTCGAAGTTCATTCTATCTAATTCAGTTCATTTGAGTCGATTCGAATTCTTTTTAGTTCATTTGTTCTTGTTTGAATGTAAATGAAATCAAGGGACTGTAATCAGTTTTTTTATTGAAATTCCATCCATCCGATTTAGTTGCTTTGTGTCTATTCGAATGCATTAAAGTTTGTTCGGTCTCATTAGTGTCAAATCATTAGATTGAGTGGAAGTCAATTCTGGGTAGTCAAAGTTCATTCTATTTAATTCTGTTCGTTTGAGTCGATTCGAATGAGTTTTAGATCGTTCGTTCCCTTTCGAATGTGAATGAAATCAAGGGATTCGGATCAGTTCTATTGGATTGAAGTTGTTTCGATCCGATTCAGTGGCTTTGAGTCTGTTCGAATGCCTTAAAGTTTGCTCGTTCTAATTAGAGTCGAATGAAGTCAATTAGAATGAGTAGAAGTCAATTCTAGGTAGTCGAAGTTCATTCTATATAATTCAGTTCATTTGAGTCGATTCGAATGCTTTTTAGTTCTTTCGTTCCTGTTCAAATGTAAATGAAATCAAGGGATTGTAATCAGTTCTATTGGATTGATGTTCCATCCACCTGATTCTTTTGCTTTGAGTCTATTCGAATGCGCTAAAATTTGCTAATTTTCATTAGAGTGAAATCAAGTCAATTAGATTGAGTAGAAGTCAACTCTAGGTAGTCGAAATTCCTTCTATCTAACTCAGTTTATTTTGAGTCGATTCAAATTCTTTTGAGTTCATTCGTTCCCGTTCGAATCTAAACCAAACTCAAGGGATTCTAATCAATTCAATTCGATTGAAGTTGTTTCGATCTGATTCAGAGGCTTTTAGTCTATTCCAATGCCTTAAAGTTTGCTCGTTCTTATTAGAGTCAAATAGATTCAATTAGATTTAGTAGAAGTCAATTCTAGGTAGTCGAAGTTCATTCTATCTAATTCAGTTCATTTGAGTCGATTCGAATTCTTTTTATTTCATTTGTTCTTGTTCGAATGTAAATGAAATCAAGGGACTGTAATAAGTTTTTTTATTGAAATTCCATCCATCCGATTTAGTTGCTTTGTGTCTATTCGAATGCATTAAAGTTTGTTCGGTCTCATTAGTGTCAAATCATTAGATTGAGTGGAAGTCAATTCTAGGTAGTCAAAGTTCATTCTATTTAATTCTGTTCGTTTGAGTCGATTCGAATGAGTTTTAGATCGTTCGTTCCCTTTCGAATGTGAATGAAATCAAGGGATTCGGATCAGTTCTATTGGATTGAAGTTGTTTCGATCCGATTCAGTGGCTTTGAGTCTGTTCGAATGCCTTAAAGTTTGCTCGTTCTAATTAGAGTCGAATGAAGTCAATTAGAATGAGTAGAAGTCAATTCTAGGTAGTCGAAGTTCATTCTATATAATTCAGTTCATTTGAGTCGATTCGAATGCTTTTTAGTTCTTTCGTTCCTGTTCAAATGTAAATGAAATCAAGGGATTGTAATCAGTTCTATTGGATTGATGTTCCATCCACCTGATTCTTTTGCTTTGAGTCTATTCGAATGCGCTAAAATTTGCTCATTTTCATTAGAGTGAAATCAAGTCAATTAGATTGAGTAGAAGTCAACTCTAGGTAGTCGAAATTCCTTCTATCTAACTCAGTTTATTTTGAGTCGATTCAAATTCTTTTGAGTTCATTCGTTCCCGTTCGAATCTAAACGAAATCAAGGGATTCTAATCAATTCAATTCGATTGAAGTTGTTTCGATCTGATTCAGAGGCTTTTAGTCTATTCCAATCCCTTAAAGTTTGCTCGTTCTTATTAGAGTCAAATAGATTCAATTAGATTTAGTAGAAGTCAATTCTAGGTAGTCGAAGTTCATTCTATCTAATTCAGTTCATTTGAGTCGATTCGAATTCTTTTTAGTTCATTTGTTCTTGTTCGAATGTAAATGAAATCAAGGGACTGTAATCAGTTTTTTTATTGAAATTCCATCCATCCGATTTAGTTGCTTTGTGTCTATTCGAATGCATTAAAGTTTGTTCGGTCTCATTAGTGTCAAATCATTAGATTGAGTGGAAGTCAATTCTAGGTAGTCAAAGTTCATTCTATTTAATTCTGTTCGTTTGAGTCGATTCGAATGAGTTTTAGATCGTTC
Organism: Annona cherimola; assembly: GCA_030490835.1. Taxonomy (NCBI): domain Eukaryota; kingdom Viridiplantae; phylum Streptophyta; class Magnoliopsida; order Magnoliales; family Annonaceae; genus Annona; species Annona cherimola. Next base: position 150,206 of record JASFXW010000067.1, read on the forward strand.
CTTCCCTTTCGAATGTGAATGAAATCAAGGGATTCGGATCAGTTCTATTGGATTGAAGTTGTTTCGATCCGATTCAGTGGCTTTGAGTCTGTTCGAATGCCTTAAAGTTTGCTCGTTCTAATTAGAGTCGAATGAAGTCAATTAGAATGAGTAGAAGTCAATTCTAGGTAGTCGAAGTTCATTCTATATAATTCAGTTCATTTGAGTCGATTCGAATGCTTTTTAGTTCTTTCGTTCCTGTTCAAATGTAAATGAAATCAAGGGATTGTAATCAGTTCTATTGGATTGATGTTCCATCCACCTGATTCTTTTGCTTTGAGTCTATTCGAATGCGCTAAAATTTGCTCATTTTCATTAGAGTGAAATCAAGTCAATTAGATTGAGTAGAAGTCAACTCTAGGTAGTCGAAATTCCTTCTATCTAACTCAGTTTATTTTGAGTCGATTCAAATTCTTTTGAGTTCATTCGTTCCCGTTCGAATCTAAACGAAATCAAGGGATTCTAATCAATTCAATTCGATTGAAGTTGTTTCGATCTGATTCAGAGGCTTTTAGTCTATTCCAATGCCTTAAAGTTTGCTCGTTCTTATTAGAGTCAAATAGATTCAATTAGATTTAGTAGAAGTCAATTCTAGGTAGTCGAAGTTCATTCTATCTAATTCAGTTCATTTGAGTCGATTCGAATTCTTTTTAGTTCATTTGTTCTTGTTCGAATGAAAATGAAATCAAGGGACTGTAATCAGTTTTTTTATTGAAATTCCATCCATCCGATTTAGTTGCTTTGTGTCTATTCGAATGCATTAAAGTTTGTTCGGTCTCATTAGTGTCAAATCATTAGATTGAGTGGAAGTCAATTCTGGGTAGTCAAAGTTCATTCTATTTAATTCTGTTCGTTTGAGTCGATTCGAATGAGTTTTAGATCGTTCCTTCCCTTTCGAATGTGAATGAAATCAAGGGATTCGGATCAGTTCTATTGGATTGAAGTTGTTTCGATCCGATTCAGTGGCTTTGAGTCTGTTCGAATGCCTTAAAGTTTGCTCGTTCTAATTAGAGTCGAATGAAGTCAATTAGAATGAGTAGAAGTCAATTCTAGGTAGTCGAAGTTCATTCTATATAATTCAGTTCATTTGAGTCGATTCGAATGCTTTTTAGTTCTTTCGTTCCTGTTCAAATGTAAATGAAATCAAGGGATTGTAATCAGTTCTATTTGATTGATGTTCCATCCACCCGATTCTTTTGCTTTGAGTCTATTCGAATGCGCTAAAATTTGCTAATTTTCATTAGAGTGAAATCAAGTCAATTAGATTGAGTAGAAGTCAACTCTAGGTAGTCGAAATTCCTTCTATCTAACTCAGTTTATTTTGAGTCGATTCAAATTCTTTTGAGTTCATTCGTTCCCGTTCGAATCTAAACGAAATCAAGGGATTCTAATCAATTCAATTCGATTGAAGTTGTTTCGATCTGATTCAGAGGCTTTTAGTCTATTCCAATGCCTTAAAGTTTGCTCGTTCTTATTAGAGTCAAATAGATTCAATTAGATTTAGTAGAAGTCAATTCTAGGTAGTCGAAGTTCATTCTATCTAATTCAGTTCATTTGAGTCGATTCGAATTCTTTTTAGTTCATTTGTTCTTGTTCGAATGTAAATGAAATCAAGGGACTGTAATCAGTTTTTTTTATTGAAATTCCATCCATCCGATTTAGTTGCTTTGTGTCTATTCGAATGCATTAAAGTTTGTTCGGTCTCATTAGTGTCAAATCATTAGATTGAGTGGAAGTCAATTCTAGGTAGTCAAAGTTCATTCTATTTAATTCTGTTCGTTTGAGTCGATTCGAATGAGTTTTAGATCGTTCCTTCCCTTTCGAATGTGAATGAAATCAAGGGATTCGGATCAGTTCTATTGGATTGAAGTTGTTTCGATCCGATTCAGTGGCTTTGAGTCTGTTCGAATGCCTTAAAGTTTGCTCGTTCTAATTAGAGTCGAATGAAGTCAATTAGAATGAGTAGAAGTCAATTCTAGGTAGTCGAAGTTCATTCTATATAATTCAGTTCATTTGAGTCGATTCGAATGCTTTTTAGTTCTTTCGTTCCTGTTCAAATGTAAATGAAATCAAGGGATTGTAATCAGTTCTATTTGATTGATGTTCCATCCACCCGATTCTTTTGCTTTGAGTCTATTCGAATGCGCTAAAATTTGCTCATTTTCATTAGAGTGAAATCAAGTCAATTAGATTGAGTAGAAGTCAACTCTAGGTTGTCGAAATTCCTTCTATCTAACTCAGTTTATTTTGAGTCGATTCAAATTCTTTTGAGTTCATTCGTTCCCGTTCGAATCTAAACGAAATCAAGGGATTCTAATCAATTCAATTCGATTGAAGTTGTTTCGATCTGATTCAGAGGCTTTTAGTCTATTCCAATGCCTTAAAGTTTGCTCGTTCTTATTAGATCAAATAGATTCAATTAGATTTAGTAGAAGTCAATTCTAGGTAGTCGAAGTTCATTCTATCTAATTCAGTTCATTTGAGTCGATTCGAACGCTTATTAGTTCATTTGTTCTTGTTCGAATGTAAATGAAATCAAGGGACTGTAATCAGTTTTTTTATTGAAATTCCATCCATCCGATTTAGTTGCTTTGTGTCTATTCGAATGCATTAAAGTTTGTTCGGTCTCATTAGTGTCAAATCATTAGATTGAGTGGAAGTCAATTCTAGGTAGTCAAAGTTCATTCTATTTAATTCTGTTCGTTTGAGTCGATTCGAATGAGTTTTAGATCGTTCGTTCCCTTTCGAATGTGAATGAAATCAAGGGATTCGGATCAGTTCTATTGGATTGAAGTTGTTTCGATCCGATTCAGTGGCTTTGAGTCTGTTCGAATGCCTTAAAGTTTGCTCGTTCTAATTAGAGTCGAATGAAGTCAATTAGAATGAGTAGAAGTCAATTCTAGGTAGTCGAAGTTCATTCTATATAATTCAGTTCATTTGAGTCGATTCGAATGCTTTTTAGTTCTTTCGTTCCTGTTCAAATGTAAATGAAATCAAGGGATTGTAATCAGTTCTATTGGATTGATGTTCCATCCACCTGATTCTTTTGCTTTGAGTCTATTCGAATGCGCTAAAATTTGCTAATTTTCATTAGAGTGAAATCAAGTCAATTAGATTGAGTAGAAGTCAACTCTAGGTAGTCGAAATTCCTTCTATCTAACTCGGTTTATTTTGAGTCGATTCAAATTCTTTTGAGTTCATTCGTTCCCGTTCGAATCTAAACCAAACTCAAGGGATTCTAATCAATTCAATTCGATTGAAGTTGTTTCGATCTGATTCAGAGGCTTTTAGTCTATTCCAATGCCTTAAAGTTTGCTCGTTCTTATTAGAGTCAAATAGATTCAATTAGATTTAGTAGAAGTCAATTCTAGGTAGTCGAAGTTCATTCTATCTAATTCAGTTCATTTGAGTCGATTCGAATTCTTTTTATTTCATTTGTTCTTGTTCGAATGTAAATGAAATCAAGGGACTGTAATAAGTTTTTTTATTGAAATTCCATCCATCCGATTTAGTTGCTTTGTGTCTATTCGAATGCATTAAAGTTTGTTCGGTCTCATTAGTGTCAAATCATTAGATTGAGTGGAAGTCAATTCTAGGTAGTCAAAGTTCATTCTATTTAATTCTGTTCGTTTGAGTCGATTCGAATGAGTTTTAGATCGTTCCTTCCCTTTCGAATGTGAATGAAATCAAGGGATTCGGATCAGTTCTATTGGATTGAAGTTGTTTCGATCCGATTCAGTGGCTTTGAGTCTGTTCGAATGCCTTAAAGTTTGCTCGTTCTAATTAGAGTCGAATGAAGTCAATTAGAATGAGTAGAAGTCAATTCTAGGTAGTCGAAGTTCATTCTATCTAATTCAGTTCATTTGAGTCGATTCGAATGCTTTTTAGTTCTTTCGTTCCTGTTCAAATGTAAATGAAATCAAGGGATTGTAATTAGTTCTATTTGATTGATGTTCCATCCACCTGATTCTTTTGCTTTGAGTCTATTCGAATGCGCTAAAATTTGCTCATTTTCATTAGAGTGAAATCAAGTCAATTAGATTGAGTAGAAGTCAACTCTAGGTAGTCGAAATTCCTTCTATCTAACTCAGTTTATTTTGAGTCGATTCAAATTCTTTTGAGTTCATTCGTTCCCGTTCGAATCTAAACGAAATCAAGGGATTCTAATCAATTTAATTCGATTGAAGTTGTTTCGATCTGATTCAGAGGCTTTTAGTCTATTCCAATGCCTTAAAGTTTGCTCGTTCTTATTAGAGTCAAATAGATTCAATTAGATTTAGTAGAAGTCAATTCTAGGTAGTCGAAGTTCATTCTATCTAATTCAGTTCATTTGAGTCGATTCGAATTCTTTTTAGTTCATTTGTTCTTGTTCGAATGTAAATGAAATCAAGGGACTGTAATCAGTTTTTTTATTGCAATTCCATCCATCCGATTTAGTTGCTTTGTGTCTATTCGAATGCATTAAAGTTTGTTCGGTCTCATTAGTGTCAAATCATTAGATTGAGTGGAAGTCAATTCTAGGTAGTCAACGTTCATTCTATTTAATTCTGTTCGTTTGAGTCGATTCGAATGAGTTTTAGATCGTTCCTTCCCTTTCGAATGTGAATGAAATCAAGGGATTCGGATTAGTTCTATTTGATTGAAGTTGTTTCGATCCGATTCAGTGGCTTTGAGTCTGTTCGAATGCCTTAAAGTTTGCTCGTTCTAATTAGAGTCGAATGAAGTCAATTAGAATGAGTAGAAGTCAATTCTAGGTAGTCGAAGTTCATTCTATATAATTCAGTTCATTTGAGTCGATTCGAATGCTTTTTAGTTCTTTCGTTCCTGTTCAAATGTAAATGAAATCAAGGGATTGTAATCAGTTCTATTTGATTGATGTTCCATCCACCTGATTCTTTTGTTTGAGTCTATTCGAATGCGCTAAAATTTGCTCATTTTCATTAGAGTGAAATCAAGTCAATTAGATTGAGTAGAAGTCAACTCTAGGTAGTCGAAATTCCTTCTATCTAACTCAGTTTATTTTGAGTCGATTCAAATTCTTTTGAGTTCATTCGTTCCCGTTCGAATCTAAACCAAACTCAAGGGATTCTAATCAATTCGATTCGATTGAAGTTGTTTCGATCTGATTCAGAGGCTTTTAGTCTATTCCAATGCCTTAAAGTTTGCTCGTTCTTATTAGAGTCAAATAGATTCAATTAGATTTAGTAGAAGTCAATTCTAGGTAGTCGAAGTTCATTCTATCTAATTCAGTTCGTTTGAGTCGATTCGAATTCTTTTTATTTCATTTGTTCTTGTTCGAATGTAAATGAAATCAAGGGACTGTAATCAGTTTTTTTAATGAAATTCCATCCATCCGATTTAGTTGCTTTGTGTCTATTCGAATGCATTAAAGTTTGTTCGGTCTCATTAGTGTCAAATCATTAGATTGAGTGGAAGTCAATTCTAGGTAGTCAAAGTTCATTCTATTTAATTCTGTTCGTTTGAGTCGATTCGAATGAGTTTTAGATCGTTCGTTCCCTTTCGAATGTGAATGAAATCAAGGGATTCGGATCAGTTCTATTGTATTGAAGTTGTTTCGATCCGATTCAGTGGCTTTGAGTCTGTTCGAATGCCTTAAAGTTTGCTCGTTCTAATTAGAGTCGAATGAAGTCAATTAGAATGAGTAGAAGTCAATTCTAGGTAGTCGAAGTTCATTCTATATAATTCAGTTCATTTGAGTCGATTCGAATGCTTTTTAGTTCTTTCGTTCCTGTTCAAATGTAAATGAAATCAAGGGATTGTAATCAGTTCTATTTGATTGATGTTCCATCCACCTGATTCTTTTGTTTGAGTCTATTCGAATGCGCTAAAATTTGCTCATTTTCATTAGAGTGAAATCAAGTCAATTAGATTGAGTAGAAGTCAACTCTAGGTAGTCGAAATTCCTTCTATCTAACTCAGTTTATTTTGAGTCGATTCAAATTCTTTTGAGTTCATTCGTTCCCGTTCGAATCTAAAAGAAATCAAGGGATTCTAATCAATTCAATTCGATTGAAGTTGTTTCGATCTGATTCAGAGGCTTTTAGTCTATTCCAATGCCTTAAAGTTTGCTCGTTCTTATTAGAGTCAAATAGATTCAATTAGATTTAGTAGAAGTCAATTCTAGGTAGTCGAAGTTCATTCTATCTAATTCAGTTCATTTGAGTCGATTCGAATTCTTTTTAGTTCATTTGTTCTTGTTCGAATGTAAATCAAATCAAGGGACTGTAATCAGTTTTTTTATTGCAATTCCATCCATCCGATTTAGTTGCTTTGTGTCTATTCGAATGCATTAAAGTTTGTTCGGTCTCATTAGTGTCAAATCATTAGATTGAGTGGAAGTCAATTCTAGGTAGTCAACGTTCATTCTATTTAATTCTGTTCGTTTGAGTCGATTCGAATGAGTTTTAGATCGTTCCTTCCCTTTCGAATGTGAATGAAATCAAGGGATTCGGATCAGTTCTATTTGATTGAAGTTGTTTCGATCCGATTCAGTGGCTTTGAGTCTGTTCGAATGCCTTAAAGTTTGCTCGTTCTAATTAGAGTCGAATGAAGTCAATTAGAATGAGTAGAAGTCAATTCTAGGTAGTCGAAGTTCATTCTATATAATTCAGTTCATTTGAGTCGATTCGAATGCTTTTTAGTTCTTTCGTTCCTGTTCAAATGTAAATGAAATCAAGGGATTGTAATCAGTTCTTTTTGATTGATGTTCCATTCACCTGATTCTTTTGCTTTGAGTCTATTCGAATGCGCTAAAATTTGCTCATTTTCATTAGAGTGAAATCAAGTCAATTAGATTGAGTAGAAGTCAACTCTAGGTAGTCGAAATTCCTTCTATCTAACTCAGTTTATTTTGAGTCGATTCAAATTCTTATGAGTTCATTCGTTCCCGTTCGAATCTAAACGAAATCAAGGGATTCTAATCAATTCAATTCGATTGAAGTTGTTTCGATCTGATTCAGAGGCTTTTAGTCTATTCAAATGCCTTAAAGTTTGCTCGTTCTTATTAGAGTCAAATAGATTCAATTAGATTTAGTAGAAGTCAATTCTAGGTAGTCGAAGTTCATTCTATCTAATTCAGTTCATTTGAGTCGATTCGAATTCTTTTTAGTTCATTTGTTCTTGTTCGAATGTAAATGAAATCAAGGGACTGTAATCAGTTTTTTTATTGAAATTCCATCCATCCGATTTAGTTGCTTTGTGTCTATTTGAATGCATTAAAGTTTGTTCGGTCTCATTAGTGTGAAATCATTAGATTGAGTGGAAGTCAATTCTAGGTAGTCAAAGTTCATTCTATTTAATTCTGTTCGTTTGAGTCGATTCGAATGAGTTTTAGATCGTTCGTTCCCTTTCGAATGTGAATGAAATCAAGGGATTCGGATCAGTTCTATTGGATTGAAGTTGTTTCGATCCGATTCAGTGGCTTTGAGTCTGTTCGAATGCCTTAAAGTTTGCTCGTTCTAATTAGAGTCGAATGAAGTCAATTAGAATGAGTAGAAGTCAATTCTAGGTAGTCGAAGTTCATTCTATATAATTCAGTTCAATTGAGTCGATTCGAATGCTTTTTAGTTCTTTCGTTCCTGTTCAAATGTAAATGAAATCAAGGGATTGTAATCAGTTCTATTTGATTGATGTTCCATCCATCTGATTCTTTTGCTTTGAGTCTATTCGAATGCGCTAAAATTTGCTCATTTTCATTAGAGTGAAATCAAGTCAATTAGATTGAGTAGAAGTCAACTCTAGGTAGTCGAAATTCCTTCTATCTAACTCAGTTTATTTTGAGTCGATTCAAATTCTTTTGAGTTCATTCGTTCCCGTTCAAATCTAAACGAAATCAAGGGATTCTAATCAATTCAATTCGATTGAAGTTGTTTCGATCTGATTCAGAGGCTTTTAGTCTATTCAAATGCCTTAAAGTTTGCTAGTTCTTATTAGAGTCAAATAGATTCAATTAGATTTAGTAGAAGTCAATTCTAGGTAGTCGAAGTTCATTCTACCTAATTCAGTTCATTTGAGTCGATTCGAATGCTTTTTAATTCATTTGTTCTTGTTCGAATGTAAATGAAATCAAGGACTGTAATCAGTTTTTTTATTGAAATTCCATCCATCCGATTTAGTTGCTTTGTGTCTATTCGAATGCATTAAAGTTTGTTCGATCTCATTAGTGTCAAATCATTAGATTGTGTCGAAGTCAATTCTAGGTAGTCAATGTTCATTCTATCTAATTTCGTTCGTTTGAGTCGATTCAAATGAGTTTTAGATCGTTCGTTCCCTTTCGAATGTGAATGAAATCAATGGATTAGAATCAGTTCTATTTGATTGAAGTTGTTTCGATCCGATTCAGTTTCTTTGAGTATGTTCCAATGTGTTAAAGTTTGCTCGTTATAATTAGAGTCGAATGAATTCAATTTGAATGAGTAGAAGTCAATTATAGGTAGTCGAAGTTCATTCTATCTAATTCAGTTCATTTGAGTCGATTCGAATGCTTTTTAGTTCTTTCGTTCCTGTTCAAATGTAAATGAAATCAAGGGATTGTAATCAGTTCTATTTGATTGATGTTCCATCCACCTGATTCTTTTGTTTGAGTCTATTCGAATGCGCTAAAATTTGCTCATTTTCATTAGAGTGAAATCAAGTCAATTAGATTGAGTAGAAGTCAACTCTAGGTAGTCGAAATTCCTTCTATCTAACTCAGTTTATTTTGAGTCGATTCAAATTCTTTTGAGTTCATTCGTTCCCGTTCGAATCTAAAAGAAATCAAGGGATTCTAATCAATTCAATTCGATTGAAGTTGTTTCGATCTGATTCAGAGGCTTTTAGTCTATTCCAATGCCTTAAAGTTTGCTCGTTCTTATTAGAGTCAAATAGATTCAATTAGATTTAGTAGAAGTCAATTCTAGGTAGTCGAAGTTCATTCTATCTAATTCAGTTCATTTGAGTCGATTCGAATTCTTTTTAGTTCATTTGTTCTTGTTCGAATGTAAATCAAATCAAGGGACTGTAATCAGTTTTTTTATTGCAATTCCATCCATCCGATTTAGTTGCTTTGTGTCTATTCGAATGCATTAAAGTTTGTTCGGTCTCATTAGTGTCAAATCATTAGATTGAGTGGAAGTCAATTCTAGGTAGTCAACGTTCATTCTATTTAATTCTGTTCGTTTGAGTCGATTCGAATGAGTTTTAGATCGTTCCTTCCCTTTCGAATGTGAATGAAATCAAGGGATTCGGATCAGTTCTATTTGATTGAAGTTGTTTCGATCCGATTCAGTGGCTTTGAGTCTGTTCGAATGCCTTAAAGTTTGCTCGTTCTAATTAGAGTCGAATGAAGTCAATTAGAATGAGTAGAAGTCAATTCTAGGTAGTCGAAGTTCATTCTATATAATTCAGTTCATTTGAGTCGATTCGAATGCTTTTTAGTTCTTTCGTTCCTGTTCAAATGTAAATGAAATCAAGGGATTGTAATCAGTTCTTTTTGATTGATGTTCCATTCACCTGATTCTTTTGCTTTGAGTCTATTCGAATGCGCTAAAATTTGCTCATTTTCATTAGAGTGAAATCAAGTCAATTAGATTGAGTAGAAGTCAACTCTAGGTAGTCGAAATTCCTTCTATCTAACTCAGTTTATTTTGAGTCGATTCAAATTCTTATGAGTTCATTCGTTCCCGTTCGAATCTAAACGAAATCAAGGGATTCTAATCAATTCAATTCGATTGAAGTTGTTTCGATCTGATTCAGAGGCTTTTAGTCTATTCAAATGCCTTAAAGTTTGCTCGTTCTTATTAGAGTCAAATAGATTCAATTAGATTTAGTAGAAGTCAATTCTAGGTAGTCGAAGTTCATTCTATCTAATTCAGTTCATTTGAGTCGATTCGAATTCTTTTTAGTTCATTTGTTCTTGTTCGAATGTAAATGAAATCAAGGGACTGTAATCAGTTTTTTTATTGAAATTCCATCCATCCGATTTAGTTGCTTTGTGTCTATTTGAATGCATTAAAGTTTGTTCGGTCTCATTAGTGTCAAATCATTAGATTGAGTGGAAGTCAATTCTAGGTAGTCAACGTTCATTCTATTTAATTCTGTTCGTTTGAGTCGATTCGAATGAGTTTTAGATCGTTCCTTCCCTTTCGAATGTGAATGAAATCAAGGGATTCGGATCAGTTCTATTTGATTGAAGTTGTTTCGATCCGATTCAGTGGCTTTGAGTCTGTTCGAATGCCTTAAAGTTTGCTCGTTCTAATTAGAGTCGAATGAAGTCAATTAGAATGAGTAGAAGTCAATTCTAGGTAGTCGAAGTTCATTCTATATAATTCAGTTCATTTGAGTCGATTCGAATGCTTTTTAGTTCTTTCGTTCCTGTTCAAATGTAAATGAAATCAAGGGATTGTAATCAGTTCTTTTTGATTGATGTTCCATTCACCTGATTCTTTTGCTTTGAGTCTATTCGAATGCGCTAAAATTTGCTCATTTTCATTAGAGTGAAATCAAGTCAATTAGATTGAGTAGAAGTCAACTCTAGGTAGTCGAAATTCCTTCTATCTAACTCAGTTTATTTTGAGTCGATTCAAATTCTTATGAGTTCATTCGTTCCCGTTCGAATCTAAACGAAATCAAGGGATTCTAATCAATTCAATTCGATTGAAGTTGTTTCGATCTGATTCAGAGGCTTTTAGTCTATTCAAATGCCTTAAAGTTTGCTCGTTCTTATTAGAGTCAAATAGATTCAATTAGATTTAGTAGAAGTCAATTCTAGGTAGTCGAAGTTCATTCTATCTAATTCAGTTCATTTGAGTCGATTCGAATTCTTTTTAGTTCATTTGTTCTTGTTCGAATGTAAATGAAATCAAGGGACTGTAATCAGTTTTTTTATTGAAATTCCATCCATCCGATTTAGTTGCTTTGTGTCTATTTGAATGCATTAAAGTTTGTTCGGTCTCATTAGTGTGAAATCATTAGATTGAGTGGAAGTCAATTCTAGGTAGTCAAAGTTCATTCTATTTAATTCTGTTCGTTTGAGTCGATTCGAATGAGTTTTAGATCGTTCGTTCCCTTTCGAATGTGAATGAAATCAAGGGATTCGGATCAGTTCTATTGGATTGAAGTTGTTTCGATCCGATTCAGTGGCTTTGAGTCTGTTCGAATGCCTTAAAGTTTGCTCGTTCTAATTAGAGTCGAATGAAGTCAATTAGAATGAGTAGAAGTCAATTCTAGGTAGTCGAAGTTCATTCTATATAATTCAGTTCAATTGAGTCGATTCGAATGCTTTTTAGTTCTTTCGTTCCTGTTCAAATGTAAATGAAATCAAGGGATTGTAATCAGTTCTATTTGATTGATGTTCCATCCATCTGATTCTTTTGCTTTGAGTCTATTCGAATGCGCTAAAATTTGCTCATTTTCATTAGAGTGAAATCAAGTCAATTAGATTGAGTAGAAGTCAACTCTAGGTAGTCGAAATTCCTTCTATCTAACTCAGTTTATTTTGAGTCGATTCAAATTCTTTTGAGTTCATTCGTTCCCGTTCAAATCTAAACGAAATCAAGGGATTCTAATCAATTCAATTCGATTGAAGTTGTTTCGATCTGATTCAGAGGCTTTTAGTCTATTCAAATGCCTTAAAGTTTGCTAGTTCTTATTAGAGTCAAATAGATTCAATTAGATTTAGTAGAAGTCAATTCTAGGTAGTCGAAGTTCATTCTACCTAATTCAGTTCATTTGAGTCGATTCAAATGCTTTTTAATTCATTTGTTCTTGTTCGAATGTAAATGAAATCAAGGACTGTAATCAGTTTTTTTATTGAAATTCCATCCATCCGATTTAGTTGCTTTGTGTCTATTCGAATGCATTAAAGTTTGTTCGATCTCATTAGTGTCAAATCATTAGATTGTGTCGAAGTCAATTCTAGGTAGTCAATGTTCATTCTATCTAATTTCGTTCGTTTGAGTCGATTCAAATGAGTTTTAGATCGTTCGTTCCCTTTCGAATGTGAATGAAATCAATGGATTAGAATCAGTTCTATTTGATTGAAGTTGTTTCGATCCGATTCAGTTTCTTTGAGTATGTTCCAATGTGTTAAAGTTTGCTCGTTATAATTAGAGTCGAATGAATTCAATTTGAATGAGTAGAAGTCAATTATAGGTAGTCGAAGTTCATTCTATCTAATTCAGTTCATTTGAGTCGATTCGAATGCTTTTTAGTTCTTTCGTTCCTGTCAAATGTAAATGAAATCAAGGGATTGTAATCAGTTCTATTTGATTGATGTTCCATCCACCTGATTCTTTTGCTTTGAGTCTATTCGAATGCGCTAAAATTTGCTCATTTTCATTAGAGTCAAATCAAGTCAATTAGATTGAGTAGAAGTCAACTCTAGGTAGTCAAAGTTCATTATATCTAATTCAGATCATTTGATAGGATTCGAATAAGTTCTTGATCATTCGTTCCCTTTTGAAAGGAATTGTAATCAGTACTATTTGATTGGAGTTCCATCCGTTCGATTCAGGTGCTTTGAGTCTATTCGAATGCTTTAAACTTTTCTCGTTCTCATTAGAGTCAAATCAAGTCAATTAGATTGAGTTGTAGTCAATTCTAGGTTGTCGATTCAATTTATTTGAGTTGATTCAAATTCTTTTGATTTCATTGGTTCCCGTTCGATTCTAAACGAAATCTAGGGATTATAATCAGATCAATTAAATTGAAGTTGTTTCGATCCGATTCAGTGGCTTTGAGTTTATTCGTATGCCTTAAAGTTTGCTCGTTCTCATTAGAGTCAAATCAAGCCAATTAGATTGAGTAGAAGTCAATTCTAGGTGGTCAAGTTCATTATATCTAATTTTAGATCATTTGAGACGATTCGATTGAGTTTTAGATCATTCGTTCCCTTCCGAATGTGAATGAAATGAAGGGATTGTAATCAGTTCTATTCTATTGAAGTTCCATCCATCCGATTCAGTTGCTTTGGGTCTCTTCGAATGCTATAAAGTTTCCTCATTCTCATTATAGTCAAATCAAGTCAATTAGATTGAGTAGTAGTCAATTCTAGGTTGTCGAAATTTGTTCTATATAATTCAGTTTATTTGATTCGATTCAATTCTTTTGAGTTCATTCGTTCCCATTCGAATCTAAATGAAATCAAGGGATTCTAATTAGTTCTATTTGATTGAAGTTGTTTCGATCCGATTCAGTGGCTTTGAGTCTATTCGAATGCCTTAAAGGTTGCTCGTTCTCATTAGAGTCAAATCGAGTCAATTACATTGAGTAGAATCAATTCGAGGTAGTGAAAGTTCATTCTATTTAATTCGGTTCATTTGAGTCGATTCGAATGAGTTTTAGATCGCTCGTTCCCTTTCGAATGTGAATGAAATGAAGGGATTGTAATCAGTTCTATTTGATTCAAGTTTCATCCGTCCGATTCAGTTGCTTTGAGTCTATTTGAATGCTATAAAGTTTCCTTATTCTCATTAGAGTCAAATCAAGTCAATTAGATTGAGTAGTAGTCAATTCTAGGTTGTCGAAATTCCTTCTATCTAACTCAGTTTATTTTGAGTCGATTCAAATTCTTTTGAGTTCATTCGTTCCCGTTCGAACCTAAACGAGATCAAGGGATTCTAATCTGTTCAATCTGATTGAAGTTGTTTCGATCTGATTCAGTGACTTTTAGTCTATTCAAATGCCTTAAAGTTTGCTCGTTCTTATTAGAGTCAAATAGTGTCAATTAGATTTAGTAGAAGTCAATTCTAGGTAGTCGAAGTTCATTCTATCTAATTCCGTTCGTTTGAGTCGATTCGAATGAGTTTTAGATCGTTCGTTCCCTTTCGAATGTGAATGAAATCAAGGGATTCGGATCTGTTCTATTTGATTGAAGTTGTTTCGATCCGATTCAGTTTCTTTGAGTATGTTCAAATGTGTTAAATTTTGCTCGTTCTAATTAGAGTCGAATGAAGTCAATTAGAATGAGTAGAAGTCAATTTTAGGTAGTCGAAGTTCATTCTATCTAATTCAGTTCATTTGAGTCGATTCGATTGCTTTTTAGTTCCTTCGTTCCTGTTGAAATGTAAATGAAATCAAGGGATTGTAATCAGTTCTATTTGATTGATGTTCCATCCACCTGATTCTTTTGCTTTGAGTCTATTCGAATGCGATAAAATTTGCTCATTTTCATTAGAGTCAAATCAAGTCAATTAGATTGAGTAGAAGTCAACTCTAGGTAGTCGAAATTCCTTCTATCTAACTCAGTTTATTTTGAGTCGATTCAAATTCTTTTGAGTTCATTCGTTCCCGTTCGAATCTAAACGAAATCAAGGGAATCTAATAGGTTCAATTTGATTGAAGTTGTTTCAATCTGATTCAGTTGCTTTTAGTCTATTCAAATGCCTTAAAGTTTGCTCGTTCTTATTAGAGTCAAATAGTGTTAATTAGATTTAGTAGAAGTCAATTCTAGGTAGTCGAAGTTCATTCTATCTAATTCAGTTCATTTGAGTCGATTCGAATGCTTTTTAGTTCATTTGTTCTTGTTCGAATGTAAATGAAATCAAGGACTGTAATCAGTTTTTTTATTGAAATTCCATCCATCCGATTTAGTTGCTTTGTGTCTATTCGAATGCATTAAAGTTTGTTTGGTCTCATTAGTGTCAAATCATTAGATTGAGTAGAAGTCAATTCTAGGTAGTCAAAGTTCATTCTATCTAATTCCGTTCGTTTGAGTCGATTCCAATGAGTTTTAGATCGTTCGTTCCCTTCCGAATGTGAATGAAATCAAGGGATTGTAATCAGTTCTATTCTATTGAAATTCCTTCCATCCGATTCAGTTGCTTTGAGTCTCTTCGAATGCTATAAAGTTTCCTCATTCTCATTATAGTCAAATCAAGTCAATTAGATTGAGTAGTAGTCAATTCTAGGTTGTCGAAATTCGTTCTATATAATTCAGTTTATTTGATTCGATTCAAATTCTTTTGAGTTCATTCGTTCCCATTCGAATCTAAACGAAATCAAGGGATTCTAATTAGTTCTATTTGATTGAAGTGGTTTCGATCCGATTCAGTGGCTTTGAGTCTGTTCGAATGCCTTAAAGTTTGCTCGTTCTAATTAGAGTCGAATGAAGTCAATTAGAATGAGTAGAAGTAAATTCTAGGTAGTCGAAGTTCATTCTATATAATTCAGTTCATTTGAGTCGATTCGAATGCTTTTTAGTTCTTTCGTTCCTGTTCAAATGTAAATGAAATCAAGGGATTGTAATCAGTTCTATTTGAATGATGTTCCATCCACCTGATTCTTTTGCTTTGACTCTTTTCGAATGCGCTAAAATTTGCTCATTTTCATTAGAGTGAAATCAAGTCAATTAGATTGAGTAGAAGTCAACTCTAGGTAGTCGAAATTCCTTCAATCTAACTCAGTTTATTTTGAGTCGATTCAAATTCTTTTGAGTTCATTCGTTCCCGTTCGAATCTAAACAAAATCAAGGGATTCTAATCAATTCAATTCGATTGAAGTTGTTTCGAATTGATTCAGAGGCTTTTAGTCTATTCAAATGCCTTAAAGTTTGCTCGTTCTTATTAGAGTCAAATAGATTCAATTAGATTTAGTAGAAGTCAATTCTAGGTAGTCGAAGTTCATTCTATCTAATTCAGTTCATTTGAGTCGATTCGAATGCTTTTTAGTTCATTTGTTCTTGTTCGAATGTAAATGAAATCAAGGGACTGTAATCAGTTTTTTTATTGAAATTTCATCCATCCGATTTAGTTGCTTTGTGTCTATTCGAATGCATTAAAGTTTGTTCGGTCTCATTAGTGTCAAATCATTAGATTGTGTCGAAGTCAATTCTAGGTAGTCAATGTTCATTCTATCTAATTTCGTTCGTTTGAGTCGATTCGAATGAGTTTTAGATCGTTCGTTCCCTTTCGAATGTGAATGAAATCAAGGGATTAGAATCAGTTCTATTTGATTGAAGTTGTTTCGATCCGATTCAGTTTCTTTGAGTATGTTCAAATGTGTTAAAGTTTGCTCGTTCTAATTAGAGTCGAATGAATTCAATTTGAATGAGTAGAAGTCAATTCTAGGTAGTCGAAGTTCATTCTATCTAATTCAGTTCATTTGAGTCGATTCGAATGCTTTTTAGTTCTTTCGTTCCTGTTCAAATGTAAATGAAATCAAGGGATTGTAATCAGTTCTATTTGATTGATGTTCCATCCACCTGATTCTTTTGCTTTGAGTCTATTCGAATGCGCTAAAATTTGCTCATTTTCATTAGAGTCAAATCAAGTCAATTAGATTGAGTAGAAGTCAACTCTAGGTAGTCAAAGTTCATTATATCTAATTCAGATCATTTGATAGGATTCGAATAAGTTCTAGATCATTCGTTCCCTTTTGAAAGGAATTGTAATCAGTACTATTTGATTGGAATTCCATCCGTTCGATTCAGTTGCTTTGAGTCTATTCGAATGCTTTAAACTTTTCTCGTTCTCATTAGAGTCAAATCAAGTCAATTAGATTGAGTTGTAGTCAATTCTAGGTTGTCGATTTAATTTATTTGAGTCGATTCAAATTCTTTTGATTTCATTGGTTCCCGTTCGATTCTAAACGAAATCTAGGGATTATAATCAGATCAATTAAATTGAAGTTGTTTCGATCCGATTCAGTGGCTTTGAGTTTATTCGTATGCCTTAAAGTTTGCTCATTCTCATTAGAGTCAAATCAAGCCAATTAGATTGAGTAGAAGTCAATTCTAGGTGGTCAAGTTCATTATATCTAATTTTAGATCATTTGAGATGATTCGATTGAGTTTTAGATCATTCGTTCCCTTCCGAATGTGAATGAAATCAAGGGATTGTAATCAGTTCTATTCTATTGAAGTTCCATCCATCCGATTCAGTTGCTTTGGGTCTCTTCGAATGCTATAAAGTTTCCTCATTCTCATTATAGTCAAATCAAGTCAATTAGATTGAGTAGTAGTCAATTCTAGGTTGTCGAAATTCGTTCTATATAATTCAGTTTATTTGATTCGATTCAATTCTTTTGAGTTCATTCGTTCCCATTCGAATCTAAATGAAATCAAGGGATTCTAATTAGTTCTATTTGATTGAAGTTGTTTCGATCCGATTCAGTGGCTTTGAGTCTATTCGAATGCCTTAAAGGTTGCTCGTTCTCATTAGAGTCAAATCGAGTCAATTACATTGAGTAGAATCAATTCGAGGTAGTGAAAGTTCATTCTATTTAATTCGGTTCCTTTGAGTCGATTCGAATGAGTTTTAGATCGCTCGTTCCCTTTCGAATGTGAATGAAATGAAGGGATTGTAATCAGTTCTATTTGATTCAAGTTTCATCCGTCCGATTCAGTTGCTTTGAGTCTATTCGAATGCTATAAAGTTTCCTTATTCTCATTAGAGTCAAATCAAGTCAATTAGATTGAGTAGTAGTCAATTCTAGGTTGTCGAAATTCCTTCTATCTAACTCAGTTTATTTTGAGTCGATTCAAATTCTTTTGAGTTCATTCGTTCCCGTTCGAACCTAAACGAGATCAAGGGATTCTAATCAGTTCAATTTGATTGAAGTTGTTTCGATCTGATTCCGTGGCTTTTAGTCTATTCAAATGCCTTAAAGTTTGCTCGTTCTTATTAGAGTCAAATAGTGTCAATTAGATTTAGTAGAAGTCAATTCTAGGTAGTCGAAGTTCATTCTATCTAATTCCGTTCGTTTGAGTCGATTCGAATGAGTTTTAGATCGTTCGTTCCCTTTCGAATGTGAATGAAATCAAGGGATTCAGATCTGTTCTATTTGATTGAAGTTGTTCCGATTCGATTCAGTTTCTTTGAGTATGTTCAAATGTGTTAAAGTTTGCTCATTCTAATTAGAGTCGAATGAAGTCAATTAGAATGAGTAGAAGTCAATTTTAGGTAGTCGAAGTTCATTCTATCTAATTCAGTTCATTTGAGTCGATTCGATTGCTTTTTAGTTCCTTCGTTCCTGTTCAAATGTAAATGAAATCAAGGGATTGTAATCAGTTCTATTTGATTGATGTTCCATCCACCTGATTCTTTTGCTTTGAGTCTATTCGAATGCGATAAAATTTGCTCATTTTCATTAGAGTCAAATCAAGTCAATTAGATTGAGTAGAAGTCAACTCTAGGTAGTCGAAATTCCTTCTATCTAACTCAGTTTATTTTGAGTCGATTCAAATTCTTTTGAGTTCATTCGTTCCCGTTCGAACCTAAACGAGATCAAGGGATTCTAATCAGTTCAATTTGATTGAAGTTGTTTCGATCTGATTCAGTGGCTTTTAGTCTATTCAAATGCCTTAAAGTTTGCTCGTTCTTATTAGAGTCAAATAGTGTCAATTAGATTTAGTAGAAGTCAATTCTAGGTAGTCGAAGTTCATTCTATCTAATTCCGTTCGTTTGAGTCGATTCGAATGAGTTTTAGATCGTTCGTTCCCTTTCGAATGTGAATGAAATCAAGGGATTCAGATCTGTTCTATTTGATTGAAGTTGTTTCGATTCGATTCAGTTTCTTTGAGTATGTTCAAATGTGTTAAAGTTTGCTCATTCTAATTAGAGTCGAATGAAGTCAATTAGAATGAGTAGAAGTCAATTTTAGGTAGTCGAAGTTCATTCTATCTAATTCAGTTCATTTGAGTCGATTCGATTGCTTTTTAGTTCCTTCGTTCCTGTTCAAATGTAAATGAAATCAAGGGATTGTAATCAGTTCTATTTGATTGATGTTCCATCCACCTGATTCTTTTGCTTTGAGTCTATTCGAATGCGATAAAATTTGCTCATTTTCATTAGAGTCAAATCAAGTCAATTAGATTGAGTAGAAGTCAACTCTAGGTAGTCGAAATTCCTTCTATCTAACTCAGTTTATTTTGAGTCGATTCAAATTCTTTTGAGTTCATTCGTTCCCGTTCGAATCTAAACGAAATCAAGGGAATCTAATTGGTTCAATTTGATTGAAGTTGTTTCAATCTGATTCAGTTGCTTTTAGTCTATTCAAATGCCTTAAAGTTTGCTCGTTCTTATTAGAGTCAAATAGTGTTAATTAGATTTAGTAGAAGTCAATTCTAGGTAGTCGAAGTTCACTCTATCTAATTCAGTTCATTTGAGTCGATTCGAATGCTTTTTAGTTCATTTGTTCTTGTTCGAATGTAAATGAAATCAAGGACTGTAATCATTTTTTTTATTGAAATTCCATCCATCCGATTTAGTTGTTTTGTGTCTATTCGAATGCATTAAAGTATGTTCGGTCTCATTAGTGTCAAATCATTAGATTGAGTAGAAGTCAATTCTAGGTAGTCAAAGTTCATTCTATCTAATTCCGTTCGTTTGAGTCGTTTCCAATGAGTTTTAGATCGTTCGTTCCCTTTCGAATGTGAATGAAATCAAGGGATTGTAATCAGTTCTATTCTATTGAAGTTTCATCCATCCGATTCAGTTGCTTTGAGTCTCTTCGAATGCTATAAAGTTTCCTCATTCTCATTATAGTCAAATCAAGTCAATTAGATTGAGTAGTAGTCAATTCTAGGTTGTCGAAATTCGTTCTATATAATTCAGTTTATTTGATTCGATTCAAATTCTTTTGAGTTCATTCGTTCCCATTCGAATCGAAACGAAATCAAGGGATTCTAATCAGTTCTATTTGATTGAAGTTGTTTCGATCCGATTCAGTGGCTTTGAGTCTGTTCGAATGCCTTAAAGTTTGCTCGTTCTAATTAGAGTCGAATGAAGTCAATTAGAATGAGTAGAAGTCAATTCTAGGTAGTCGAAGTTCATTCTATATAATTCAGTTCATTTGAGTCGATTCGAATGCTTTTTAGTTCTTTCGTTCCTGTTCAAATGTAAATGAAATCAAGGGATTGTAATCAGTTCTATTTGATTGATGTTCCATCCACCTGATTCTTTTGCTTTGAGTCTATTCGAATGCGCTAAAATTTGCTCATTTTCATTAGAGTGAAATCAAGTCAATTAGATTGAGTAGAAGTCAACTCTAGGTAGTCGAAATTCCTTCTATCTAACTCAGTTTATTTTGAGTCGATTCAAATTCTTTTGAGTTCATTCGTTCCCGTTCGAATCTAAACGAAATCAAGGGAATCTAATTAGTTCAATCTGATTGAAGTTGTTTCAATCTGATTCAGTTGCTTTTAGTCTATTCAAATGCCTTAAAGTTTGCTCGTTCTTATTAGAGTCAAATAGTGTTAATTAGATTTAGTAGAAGTCAATTCTAGGTAGTCGAAGTTCATTCTATCTAATTCAGTTCATTTGAGTCGATTCGAATGCTTTTTAGTTCATTTGTTCTTGTTCGAATGTAAATGAAATCAAGGGACTATAATCAGTTTTTTTATTGAAATTCCATCCATCCGATTTAGTTGCTTTGTGTCTATTCGAATGCATTAAAGTTTGTTCGGTCTCATTAGTGTCAAATCATTAGATTGAGTGGAAGTCAATTCTAGGTAGTCAAAGTTCATTCTATCTAATTCCGTTCGTTTGAGTCGATTCGAATGAGTTTTAGATCGTTCGTTCCCTTTTGAATGTGAATGAAATCAAGGGATTGTAATCAGTTCTATTCTATTGAAGTTTCATCCATCCGATTCAGTTGCTTTGAGTCTATTCGAATGCTATCTAACTCAGTTTATTTTGAGTCGATTCAAATTCTTTTGAGTTCATTCGTTCCCGTTCGAATCTAAACGAGATCAAGTGATTCTAATCAGTTCAATTTGATTGAAGTTGTTTCGATTTGAGTCTGTTCGAATGCCTTAAAGTTTGCTCGTTCTAATTACAGTCAAATAGTGTCAATTAGATTTAGTAGAAGTCAATTCTAGGTAGTCGAAGTTCATTCTATCTAATTCCGTTCGTTTGAGTCGATTCGAATGAGTTTTAGATCGTTCGTTCCCTTTCGAATGTGAATGAAATCAAGGGATTCGGATCTGTTCTATTTGATTGAAGTTGTTTCGACCGATTCAGTTTCTTTGAGTATGTTCGAATGCCTTAAAGTTTGCTCGTTCTAATTAGAGTCGAATGAAGTCAATTAGAATGAGTAGAAGTCAATTCTAGGTAGTCGAAGTTCATTCTATATAATTCAGTTCATTTGAGTCGATTCGAATGCTTTTTAGTTCTTTCGTTCCTGTTCAAATGTAAATGAAATCAAGGGATTGTAATCAGTTCTATTTGATTGATGTTCCATCCACCTGATTCTTTTGCTTTGAGTCTATTCGAATGCGCTAAAATTTGCTCATTTTCATTAGAGTGAAATCAAGTCAATTAGATTGAGTAGAAGTCAACTCTAGGTAGTCGAAATTCCTTCTATCTAACTCAGTTTATTTTGAGTCGATTCAAATTCTTTTGAGTTCATTCGTTCCCGTTCGAATCTAAACGAAATCAAGGGAATCTAATTAGTTCAATCTGATTGAAGTTGTTTCAATCTGATTCAGTTGCTTTTAGTCTATTCAAATGCCTTAAAGTTTGCTCGTTCTTATTAGAGTCAAATAGTGTTAATTAGATTTAGTAGAAGTCAATTCTAGGTAGTCGAAGTTCATTCTATCTAATTCAGTTCATTTGAGTCGATTCGAATGCTTTTTAGTTCATTTGTTCTTGTTCGAATGTAAATGAAATCAAGGGACTATAATCAGTTTTTTTATTGAAATTCCATCCATCCGATTTAGTTGCTTTGTGTCTATTCGAATGCATTAAAGTTTGTTCGGTCTCATTAGTGTCAAATCATTAGATTGAGTGGAAGTCAATTCTAGGTAGTCAAAGTTCATTCTATCTAATTCCGTTCGTTTGAGTCGATTCGAATGAGTTTTAGATCGTTCGTTCCCTTTTGAATGTGAATGAAATCAAGGGATTGTAATCAGTTCTATTCTATTGAAGTTTCATCCATCCGATTCAGTTGCTTTGAGTCTATTCGAATGCTATCTAACTCAGTTTATTTTGAGTCGATTCAAATTCTTTTGAGTTCATTCGTTCCCGTTCGAATCTAAACGAGATCAAGTGATTCTAATCAGTTCAATTTGATTGAAGTTGTTTCGATTTGAGTCTGTTCGAATGCCTTAAAGTTTGCTCGTTCTAATTACAGTCAAATAGTGTCAATTAGATTTAGTAGAAGTCAATTCTAGGTAGTCGAAGTTCATTCTATCTAATTCCGTTCGTTTGAGTCGATTCGAATGAGTTTTAGATCGTTCGTTCCCTTTCGAATGTGAATGAAATCAAGGGATTCGGATCTGTTCTATTTGATTGAAGTTGTTTCGACCGATTCAGTTTCTTTGAGTATGTTCGAATGCCTTAAAGTTTGCTCGTTCTAATTAGAGTCGAATGAAGTCAATTAGAATGAGTAGAAGTCAATTCTAGGTAGTCGAAGTTCATTCTATATAATTCAGTTCATTTGAGTCGATTCGAATGCTTTTTAGTTCTTTCGTTCCTGTTCAAATGTAAATGTAATCAAGGGATTGTAATCAGTTCTATTTGATTGATGTTCCATCCACCTGATTCTTTTGCTTTGAGTCTATTCGAATGCGATAAAATTTGCTCATTTTCATTAGAGTCAAATCAAGTCAATTAGATTGAGTAGAAGTCAACTCTAGGTAGTCGAAATTCCTTCTATCTAACTCAGTTTATTTTGAGTCGATTCAAATTCTTTTGAGTTCATTCGTTCCCGTTCGAATCTAAACGAAATCAAGGGAATCTAATTGGTTCAATTTGATTGAAGTTGTTTCAATCTGATTCAGTTGCTTTTAGTTTATTCAAATGCCTTGAAGTTTGCTCGTTCTTATTAGAGTCAAATAGTGTTAATTAGATTTAGTAGAAGTCAATTCTAGGTAGTCGAAGTTCACTCTATCTAATTCAGTTCATTTGAGTCGATTCAAATGCTTTTTAGTTCATTTGTTCTTGTTCGAATGTAAATGAAATCAAGGACTGTAATCAGTTTTTTTTATTGAAATTCCATCCATCCGATTTAGTTGCTTTGTGTCTATTCGAATGCATTAAAGTTTGTTCGGTCTTATTAGTGTCAAATCATTAGATTGAGTAGAAGTCAATTCTAGGTAGTCAAAGTTCATTCTATCTAATTCCGTTCGTTTGAGTCGATTCCAATGAGTTTTAGATCGTTCGTTCCCTTCCGAATGTGAATGAAATCAAGGGATTGTAATCAGTTCTATTCTATTGAAGTTCCATCCATCCGATTCAGTTGCTTTGAGTCTCTTCGAATGCTATAAAGTTTCCTCATTCTCATTATAGTCAAATCAAGTCAATTAGATTGAGTAGTAGTCAATTCTAGGTTGTCGAAATTCGTTCTATATAATTCAGTTTATTTGATTCGATTCAAATTCTTTTGAGTTCATTCGTTCCCATTCGAATCTAAACGAAATCAAGGGATTCTAATCAGTTCTATTTGATTGAAGTGGTTTCGATCCGATTCAGTGGCTTTGAGTCTGTTCGAATGCCTTAAAGTTTGCTCGTTCTAATTAGAGTCGAATGAAGTCAATTAGAATGAGTAGAAGTCAATTCTAGGTAGTCGAAGTTCATTCTATATAATTCAGTTCATTTGAGTCGATTCGAATGCTTTTTAGTTCTTTCGTTCCTGTTCAAATGTAAATGAAATCAAGGGATTATAATCAGTTCTATTTGATTGATGTTCCATCCACCTGATTCTTTTGCTTTGACTCTATTCGAATGCGCTAAAATTTGCTCATTTTCATTAGAGTGAAATCACGTCAATTAGATTGAGTAGAAGTCAACTCTAGGTAGTCGAAATTCCTTCTATCTAACTCAGTTTATTTTGAGTCGATTCAAATTCTTTTGAGTTCATTCGTTCCCGTTCGAATCTAAACGAAATCAAGGGATTCTAATCAATTCAATTCGATTGAAGTTGTTTCGATTTGATTCAGAGGCTTTTAGTCTATTCAAATGCCTTAAAGTTTGCTCGTTCTTATTAGAGTCAAATAGATTCAATTAGATTTAGTAGAAGTCAATTCTAGGTAGTCGAAGTTCATTCTATCTAATTCAGTTCATTTGAGTCGATTCGAATGCTTTTTAGTTCATTTGTTCTTGTTCGAATGTAAATGAAATCAAGGGACTGTAATCAGTTTTTTTATTGAAATTCCATCCATCCGATTTAGTTGCTTTGTGTCTATTCGAATGCATTAAAGTTTGTTCGATCTCATTAGTGTCAAATCATTAGATTGTGTCGAAGTCAATTCTAGGTAGTCAATGTTCATTCTATCTAATTTCGTTCGTTTGAGTCGATTCGAATGAGTTTTAGATCGTTCGTTCCCTTTCGAATGTGAATGAAATCAAGGGATTAGAATCAGTTCTATTTGATTGAAGTTGTTTCGATCCGATTCAGTTTCTTTGAGTATGTTCAAATGTGTTAAAGTTTGCTCGTTATAATTAGAGTCGAATGAATTCAATTTGAATGAGTAGAAGTCAATTCTAGGTAGTCGAAGTTCATTCTATCTAATTCAGTTCATTTGAGTCGATTCGAATGCTTTTTAGTTCTCTCGTTCCTGTTCAAATGTAAATGAAATCAAGGGATTGTAATCAGTTCTATTTGATTGATGTTCCATCCACCTGATTCTTTTGCTTTGAGTCTATCCGAATGCGCTAAAATTTGCTCATTTTCATTAGAGTCAAATCAAGTCAATTAGATTGAGTAGAAGTCAACTCTAGGTAGTCAAAGTTCATTATATCTATATTCAGATCATTTGATAGGATTCGAATAAGTTCTAGATCATTCGTTCCCTTTTGAAAGGAATTGTAATCAGTACTATTTGGTTGGAGTTCCATCCGTTCGATTTAGTTGCTTTGAGTCTATTCGAATGCTTTAAAGTTTTCTCGTTCTCATTAGAGTCAAATCAAGTCAATTAGATTGAGTTGTAGTCAATTCTAGGTTGTCGATTCAATTTATTTGAGTCGATTCAAATTCTTTTGATTTCATTGGTTCCCGTTCGATTCTAAATGAAATCTAGGGATTATAATCAGATCAATTAAATTGAAGTTGTTTCGATCCGATTTAGTGGCTTTGAGTTTATTCGTATGCCTTAAAGTTTGCCCGTTCTCATTAGAGTCAAATCAAGCCAATTAGATTGAGTAGAAGTCAATTCTAGGTGGTCAAGTTCATTATATCTAATTTTAGATCATTTGAGACGATTCGATTGAGTTTTAGATCATTCGTTCCCTTCTGAATGTGAATGAAATCAAGGGATTGTAATCAGTTCTATTCTATCGAAGTTCCATCCATCCGATTCAGTTGCTTTGGGTCTCTTCGAATGCTATAAAGTTTCCTCATTCTCATTATAGTCAAATCAAGTCCATTAGATTGAGTAGTAGTCAATTCTAGGTTGTCGAAATTCGTTCTATATAATTCAGTTTATTTGATTCGATTCAATTCTTTTGAGTTCATTCGTTCCCATTCGAATCTAAATGAAATCAAGGGATTCTAATTAGTTCTATTTGATTGAAGTTGTTTCGATCCGATTCAGTGGCTTTGAGTCTATTCGAATGCCTTAAAGGTTGCTCGTTCTAGGTAGTCGAAGTTCATTCTATCTAATTCCGTTCGTTTGAGTCGATTCGAATGAGTTTTAGATCATTCGTTCCCTTTCGAATGTGAATGAAATCAAGGGATTCAGATCTGTTCTATTTGATTGAAGTTGTTTCGATCCGATTCAGTTTCTTTGAGTATGTTCAAATGTGTTAAAGTTTGCTCGTTCAAAATAGAGTCGAATGAAGTCAATTAGAATGAGTAGAAGTCAATTTTAGGTAGTCGAAGTTCATTCTATCTAATTCAGTTCATTTGAGTCGATTCGATTGCTTTTTAGTTCCTTCGTTCCTGTTCAAATGTAAATGAAATCAAGGGATTGTAATCAGTTCTATTTGATTGATGTTCCATCCACCTGATTCTTTTGCTTTGAGTCTATTCGAATGCGATAAAATTTGCTCATTTTCATTAGAGTCAAATCAAGTCAATTAGATTGAGTAGAAGTCAACTCTAGGTAGTCGAAATTCCTTCTATCTAACTCAGTTTATTTTGAGTCGATTCAAATTCTTTTGAGTTCATTCGTTCCCGTTCGAATCTAAACGAAATCAAGGGAATCTAATTAGTTCAATTTGATTGAAGTTGTTTCAATCTGATTCAGTTGCTTTTAGTCTATTCAAATGCCTTAAAGTTTGCTCGTTCTTATTAGAGTCAAATAGTGTTAATTAGATTTAGTAGAAGTCAATTCTAGGTAGTCGAAGTTCATTCTATCTAATTCAATTCATTTGAGTCGATTCGAATACTTTTTAGTTCATTTCTTCTTGTTCGAATGTAAATGAAATCAAGGACTGTAATCAGTTTTTTTATTGAAATTCCATCCATCCGATTTAGTTGCTTTGTGTCTATTCGAATGCATTAAAGTATTTTCGGTCTCATTAGTGTCAAATCATTAGATTGAGTAGAAGTCAATTCTAGGTAGTCAAAGTTCATTCTATCTAATTCCGTTCGTTTGAGTCGATTCCAATGAGTTTTAGATCGTTCGTTCCCTTCCGAATGTGAATGAAATGAAGGGATTGTAATCAGTTCTATTCTATTGAAGTTCCATCCATCCGATTCAGTTGCTTTGAGTCTCTTCAAATGCTATAAAGTTTCCTCATTCTCATTATAGTCAAATCAAGTCAATTAGATTGAGTAGTAGTCAATTCTAGGTTGTCGAAATTCGTTCTATATAATTCAGTTTATTTGATTCGATTCAAATTCTTTTGAGTTCATTCGTTCCCATTCGAATCTAAACGAAATCAAGGGATTCAAATCAGTTCTATTTGATTGAAGTTGTTTCGATCTGATTCAGTGTCTTTGAGTCTATTGGAATGCCTTAAAGCTTGCTCGATCTCATTAGAGTCAAATCAAGTCAATTACATTGAGTAAAATCAATTCGAGGTAGTCAAAGTTCATTCTATTTAATTCGGTTCGTTTGAGTCGATTCGAATGAGTTTTAGATCGCTCGTTCCCTTTCGAATGTGAATGAAATGAAGCGATTGTAATCAGTTCTATTTGATTCAAGTTTCATCCGTCCGATTCAGTTGCTTTGAGTCTATTCGAATGCTATAAAGTTTCCTTCTTCTCATTAGAGTCAAATCAAGTCAATTAGATTGAGTAGTAGTCAATTCTAGGTTGTCGAAATTCCTTCTATCTAACTCAGTTTATTTTGAGTCGATTCAAATTCTTTTGAGTTCATTCGTTCCCGTTCGAATCTAAACGAAATCAAGGGAATCTAATTAGTTCAATTTGATTGAAGTTGTTTCAATCTGATTCAGTTGCTTTTAGTCTATTCAAATGCCTTAAAGTTTGCTCGTTCTTATTAGAGTCAAATAGTGTTAATTAGATTTAGTAGAAGTCAATTCTAGGTAGTCGAAGTTCATTCTATCTAATTCAGTTCATTTGAGTCGATTCGAATTCTTTTTAGTTTATTTGTTCTTGTTCGAATGTAAATGAAATCAAGGGACTGTAATCAGTTTTTTTATTGTAATTCCATCCATCCGATTTAGTTGCTTTGTGTCTATTCGAATGCATTAAAGTTGTTCGGTCTCATTAGTGTCAAATCATTAGATTGTGTAGAAGTCAATTCTAGGTAGTCAAAGTCCATTCTATCTAATTCCGTTCGTTTGAGTCGATTCGAATGAGTTTTAGATCGTTCGTTCCCTTTCGAATGTGAATGAAATCAAGGGATTCGGATCTGTTCTATTTGATTGAAGTTGTTTCGATCCGATTCAGTTTCTTTGAGTATGTTCAAATGTGTTAAAGTTTGCTCGTTCTAATTAGAGTCGAATGAAGTCAATTAGAATGAGTAGAAGTCAATTCTAGGTAGTCGAAGTTCATTCTATATAATTCAGTTCATTTGAGTCGATTCGAATGCTTTTTAGTTCTTTCGTTCCTGTTCAAATGTAAATGAAATCAAGGGATTGTAATCAGTTCTATTTGATTGATGTTCCATCCACCTGATTCTTTTGCTTTGAGTCTATTCGAATGCGCTAAAATTTGTTCATTTTCATTAGAGTGAAATCAAGTCAATTAGATTGAGTAGAAGTCAACTCTAGGTAGTCAAAATTCCATCTATCTAACTCAGTTTATTTTGAGTCCATTCAAATTCTTTTGAGTTCATTCGTTCCCGTTCGAATCTAAACGAAATCAAGGGATTCTAATCAATTCAATTCGATTGAAGTTGTTTCGATCTGATTCAGTGGCTTTTAGTCTATTCAAATGCCTTAAAGTTTGCTCGTTCTTATTAGAGTCAAATAGTGTCAATTAGATTTAGTAGAAGTCAATTCTAGGTTGTCGAAGTTCATTCTATGTAATTCAGTTCATTTGAGTCGATTCGAATGCTTTTTAGTTCATTTGTTCTTGTTCGAATGTAAATGAAATCAAGGGACTGTAATCAATTTTTTTATTGTAATTCCATCCATCCGATTTAGTTGCTTTGTGTCTATTCGAATGCATTAAAGTTGTTCGGTCTCATTAGTGTCAAATCATTAGATTGTGTAGAAGTCAATTCTAGGTAGTCAAAGTTCGTTCTATCTAATTCCGTTCGTTTGAGTCGATTCGAATGAGTTTTAGATCGTTCGTTCCCTTTCGAATGTGAATGAAATAAAGGGATTCGGATCTGTTCTATTTGATTGAAGTTGTTTCGATCCGATTCAGTTTCTTTGAATATGTTCAAATGTGTTAAAGTTTGCTCGTTCTAATTAGAGTCGAATGAAGTCAATTAGAATGAGTAGAAGTCAATTCTAGGTAGTCGAAGTTCATTCTATATAATTCAGTTCATTTGAGTCGATTCGAATGCTTTTTAGTTCTTTCGTTCCTGTTCAAATGTAAATGAAATCAAGGGATTGTAATCAGTTCTATTTGATTGATGTTCCATCCACCTGATTCTTTTGCTTTGAGTCTATTCGAATGCGCTAAAATTTGTTCATTTTCATTAGAGTGAAATCAAGTCAATTAGATTGAGTAGAAGTCAACTCTAGGTAGTCAAAATTCCATCTATCTAACTCAGTTTATTTTGAGTCCATTCAAATTCTTTTGAGTTCATTCGTTCCCGTTCGAATCTAAACGAAATCAAGGGATTCTAATCAATTCAATTCGATTGAAGTTGTTTCGATCTGATTCAGTGGCTTTTAGTCTATTCAAATGCCTTAAAGTTTGCTCGTTCTTATTAGAGTCAAATAGTGTCAATTAGATTTAGTAGAAGTCAATTCTAGGTTGTCGAAGTTCATTCTATGTAATTCAGTTCATTTGAGTCGATTCGAATGCTTTTTAGTTCATTTGTTCTTGTTCGAATGTAAATGAAATCAAGGGACTGTAATCAGTTTTTTTATTGTAATTCCATCCATCCGATTTAGTTGCTTTGTGTCTATTCGAATGCATTAAAGTTGTTCGGTCTCATTAGTGTCAAATCATTAGATTGTGTAGAAGTCAATTCTAGGTAGTCAAAGTTCATTCTATCTAATTCCGTTCGTTTGAGTCGATTCGAATGAGTTTTACATCGTTCGTTCCCTTTCGAATGTGAATGAAATCAAGGGATTCGGATCTGTTCTATTTGATTGAAGTTGTTTCGATCCGATTCAGTTTCTTTGAGTATGTTCAAATGTGTTAAAGTTTGCTCGTTCTAATTAGAGTCGAATGAAGTCAATTAGAATGAGTAGAAGTCAATTTTAGGTAGTCGAAGTTCATTCTATCTAATTCAGTTCATTTGAGTCGATTCGATTGCTTTTTAGTTCCTTCGTTCCTGTTCAAATGTAAATGAAATCAAGGGACTGTAATCAGTTCTATTTGATTGATGTTCCATCCACCTGATTCTTTTGCTTTGAGTCTATTCGAATGCGATAAAATTTGCTCATTTTCATTAGAGTGAAATCAAGTCAATTAGATTGAGTAGAAGTCAACTCTAGGTAGTCGAAATTCCTTCTATCTAACTCGGTTTATTTTGAGTCGATTCAAATTCTTTTGAGTTCATTCGTTCCCGTTCGAATCTAAACAAAATCAAGGGAATCTAATTTGTTCAATTTGATTGAAGTTGTTTCGATCTGATTCAGTTACTTTTAGTCTATTCAAATGCCTTAAAGTTTGCTCGTTCTTATTAGAGTCAAATAGTGTCAATTAGATTTAGTAGAAGTCAATTCTAGGTTGTCGAAGTTCATTCTATGTAATTCAGTTCATTTGAGTCGATTCGAATGCTTTTTAGTTCATTTGTTCTTATTCGAATGTAAATGAAATCAAGGGACTGTAATCAATTTTTTTATTGTAATTCCATCCATCCGATTTAGTTGCTTTGTGTCTATTCGAATGCATTAAAGTTGTTCGGTCTCATTAGTGTCAAATCATTAGATTGTGTAGAAGTCAATTCTAGGTAGTCAAAGTTCATTCTATCTAATTCCGTTCGTTTGAGTCGATTCGAATGAGTTTTAGATCGTTCGTTCCCTTTCGAATGTGAATGAAATAAAGGGATTCGGATCTGTTCTATTTGATTGAAGTTGTTTCGATCCGATTCAGTTTCTTTGAATATGTTCAAATGTGTTAAAGTTTGCTCGTTCTAATTAGAGTCGAATGAAGTCAATTAGAATGAGTAGAAGTCAATTCTAGGTAGTCGAAGTTCATTCTATATAATTCAGTTCATTTGAGTCGATTCGAATGCTTTTTAGTTCTTTCGTTCCTGTTCAAATGTAAATGAAATCAAGGGATTGTAATCAGTTCTATTTGATTGATGTTCCATCCACCTGATTCTTTTGCTTTGAGTCTATTCGAATGCGCTAAAATTTGTTCATTTTCATTAGAGTCAAATCAAGTCAATTTGATTGAGTAGTAGTCAATTCTAGGTTGTCGAAATTCCTTCTATCTAACTCAGTTTATTTTGAGTCGATTCAAATTCTTTTGAGTTCATTCGTTCCCGTTCGAATCTAAACGAGATCAAGGGATTCTAATCAGTTCAATTTGATTGAATTTGTTTCGATCTGATTCAGTGGCTTTTAGTCTATTCAAATGCCTTAAAGTTTGCTCGTTCTTATTAGAGTCAAATAGTGTCAATTAGATTTAGTAGAAGTCAATTCTAGGTAGTCGAAGTTCATTCTATCTAATTCAGTTCATTTGAGTCGATTCGAATGCTTTTTAGTTCATTTGTTCTTGTTCGAATGTAAATGAAATCAAGGGACTGTAATCAATTTTTTTATTGTAATTCCATCCATCCGATTTAGTTGCTTTGTGTCTATTCGAATGCATTAAAGTTGTTCGGTCTCATTAGTGTCAAATCATTAGATTGTGTAGAAGTCAATTCTAGGTAGTCAAAGTTCGTTCTATCTAATTCCGTTCGTTTGAGTCGATTCGAATGAGTTTTAGATCGTTCGTTCCCTTTCGAATGTGAATGAAATAAAGGGATTCGGATCTGTTCTATTTGATTGAAGTTGTTTCGATCCGATTCAGTTTCTTTGAATATGTTCAAATTGCTCGTTCTAATTAGAGTCGAATGAAGTCAATTAGAATGAGTAGAAGTCAATTCTAGGTAGTCGAAGTTCATTCTATATAATTCAGTTCATTTGAGTCGATTCGAATGCTTTTTAGTTCTTTCGTTCCTGTTCAAATGTAAATGAAATCAAGGGATTGTAATCAGTTCTATTTGATTGATGTTCCATCCACCTGATTCTTTTGCTTTGAGTCTATTCGAATGCGCTAAAATTTGTTCATTTTCATTAGAGTGAAATCAAGTCAATTAGATTGAGTAGAAGTCAACTCTAGGTAGTCAAAATTCCATCTATCTAACTCAGTTTATTTTGAGTCCATTCAAATTCTTTTGAGTTCATTCGTTCCCGTTCGACTCTAAACGAAATCAAAGGATTCTAATCAATTCAATTCGATTGAAGTTGTTTCGATCTGATTCAGTGGCTTTTAGTCTATTCAAATGCCTTAAAGTTTGCTCGTTCTTATTAGAGTCAAATAGTGTCAATTAGATTTAGTAGAAGTCAATTCTAGGTTGTCGAAGTTCATTCTATGTAATTCAGTTCATTTGAGTCGATTCGAATGCTTTTTAGTTCATTTGTTCTTGTTCGAATGTAAATGAAATCAAGGGACTGTAATCAGTTTTTTTATTGTAATTCCATCCATCCGATTTAGTTGCTTTGTGTCTATTCGAATGCATTAAAGTTGTTCGGTCTCATTAGTGTCAAATCATTAGATTGTGTAGAAGTCAATTCTAGGTAGTCAAAGTTCATTCTATCTAATTCCGTTCGTTTGAGTCGATTCGAATGAGTTTTACATCGTTCGTTCCCTTTCGAATGTGAATGAAATCAAGGGATTAGGATCTGTTCTATTTGATTGAAGTTGTTTCGATCCGATTCAGTTTCTTTGAGTATGTTCAAATGTGTTAAAGTTTGCTCGTTCTAATTAGAGTCGAATGAAGTCAATTAGAATGAGTAGAAGTCAATTCTAGGTAGTCGAAGTTCATTCTATATAATTCAGTTCATTTGAGTCGATTCGAATGCTTTTTAGTTCTTTCGTTCCTGTTCAAATGTAAATGAAATCAAGGGATTGTAATCAGTTCTATTTGATTGATGTTCCATCCACCTGATTCTTTTGCTTTGAGTCTATTCGAATGCGATAAAATTTGCTCATTTTCATTAGAGTGAAATCAAGTCAATTAGATTGAGTAGAAGTCAACTCTAGGTAGTCGAAATTCCTTCTATCTAACTCGGTTTATTTTGAGTCGATTCAAATTCTTTTGAGTTCATTCGTTCCCGTTCGAATCTAAACAAAATCAAGGGAATCTAATTTGTTCAATTTGATTGAAGTTGTTTCGATCTGATTCAGTTACTTTTAGTCTATTCAAATGCCTTAAAGTTTGCTCGTTCTTATTAGAGTCAAATAGTGTCAATTAGATTTAGTAGAAGTCAATTCTAGGTTGTCGAAGTTCATTCTATGTAATTCAGTTCATTTGAGTCGATTCGAATGCTTTTTAGTTCATTTGTTCTTATTCGAATGTAAATGAAATCAAGGGACTGTAATCAATTTTTTTATTGTAATTCCATCCATCCGATTTAGTTGCTTTGTGTCTATTCGAATGCATTAAAGTTGTTCGGTCTCATTAGTGTCAAATCATTAGATTGTGTAGAAGTCAATTCTAGGTAGTCAAAGTTCGTTCTATCTAATTCCGTTCGTTTGAGTCGATTCGAATGAGTTTTAGATCGTTCGTTCCCTTTCGAATGTGAATGAAATAAAGGGATTCGGATCTGTTCTATTTGATTGAAGTTGTTTCGATCCGATTCAGTTTCTTTGAATATGTTCAAATGTGTTAAAGTTTGCTCGTTCTAATTAGAGTCGAATGAAGTCAATTAGAATGAGTAGAAGTCAATTCTAGGTAGTCGAAGTTCATTCTATATAATTCAGTTCATTTGAGTCGATTCGAATGCTTTTTAGTTCTTTCGTTCCTGTTCAAATGTAAATGAAATCAAGGGATTGTAATCAGTTCTATTTGATTGATGTTCCATCCACCTGATTCTTTTGCTTTGAGTCTATTCGAATGCGCTAAAATTTGTTCATTTTCATTAGAGTCAAATCAAGTCAATTTGATTGAGTAGTAGTCAATTCTAGGTTGTCGAAATTCCTTCTATCTAACTCAGTTTATTTTGAGTCGATTCAAATTCTTTTGAGTTCATTCGTTCCCGTTCGAATCTAAACGAGATCAAGGGATTCTAATCAGTTCAATTTGATTGAATTTGTTTCGATCTGATTCAGTGGCTTTTAGTCTATTCAAATGCCTTAAAGTTTGCTCGTTCTTATTAGAGTCAAATAGTGTCAATTAGATTTAGTAGAAGTCAATTCTAGGTAGTCGAAGTTCATTCTATCTAATTCAGTTCATTTGAGTCGATTCGAATGCTTTTTAGTTCATTTGTTCTTGTTCGAATGTAAATGAAATCAAGGGACTGTAATCAATTTTTTTATTGTAATTCCATCCATCCGATTTAGTTGCTTTGTGTCTATTCGAATGCATTAAAGTTGTTCGGTCTCATTAGTGTCAAATCATTAGATTGTGTAGAAGTCAATTCTAGGTAGTCAAAGTTCGTTCTATCTAATTCCGTTCGTTTGAGTCGATTCGAATGAGTTTTAGATCGTTCGTTCCCTTTCGAATGTGAATGAAATAAAGGGATTCGGATCTGTTCTATTTGATTGAAGTTGTTTCGATCCGATTCAGTTTCTTTGAATATGTTCAAATGTGTTAAAGTTTGCTCGTTCTAATTAGAGTCGAATGAAGTCAATTAGAATGAGTAGAAGTCAATTCTAGGTAGTCGAAGTTCATTCTATATAATTCAGTTCATTTGAGTCGATTCGAATGCTTTTTAGTTCTTTCGTTCCTGTTCAAATGTAAATGAAATCAAGGGATTGTAATCAGTTCTATTTGATTGATGTTCCATCCACCTGATTCTTTTGCTTTGAGTCTATTCGAATGCGCTAAAATTTGTTCATTTTCATTAGAGTGAAATCAAGTCAATTAGATTGAGTAGAAGTCAACTCTAGGTAGTCAAAATTCCATCTATCTAACTCAGTTTATTTTGAGTCCATTCAAATTCTTTTGAGTTCATTCGTTCCCGTTCGAATCTAAACGAAATCAAGGGATTCTAATCAATTCAATTCGATTGAAGTTGTTTCGATCTGATTCAGTGGCTTTTAGTCTATTCAAATGCCTTAAAGTTTGCTCGTTCTTATTAGAGTCAAATAGTGTCAATTAGATTTAGTAGAAGTCAATTCTAGGTTGTCGAAGTTCATTCTATGTAATTCAGTTCATTTGAGTCGATTCGAATGCTTTTTAGTTCATTTGTTCTTGTTCGAATGTAAATGAAATCAAGGGACTGTAATCAGTTTTTTTATTGTAATTCCATCCATCCGATTTAGTTGCTTTGTGTCTATTCGAATGCATTAAAGTTGTTCGGTCTCATTAGTGTCAAATCATTAGATTGTGTAGAAGTCAATTCTAGGTAGTCAAAGTTCATTCTATCTAATTCCGTTCGTTTGAGTCGATTCGAATGAGTTTTACATCGTTCGTTCCCTTTCGAATGTGAATGAAATCAAGGGATTAGGATCTGTTCTATTTGATTGAAGTTGTTTCGATCCGATTCAGTTTCTTTGAGTATGTTCAAATGTGTTAAAGTTTGCTCGTTCTAATTAGAGTCGAATGAAGTCAATTAGAATGAGTAGAAGTCAATTCTAGGTAGTCGAAGTTCATTCTATATAATTCAGTTCATTTGAGTCGATTCGAATGCTTTTTAGTTCTTTCGTTCCTGTTCAAATGTAAATGAAATCAAGGGATTGTAATCAGTTCTATTTGATTGATGTTCCATCCACCTGATTCTTTTGCTTTGAGTCTATTCGAATGCGCTAAAATTTGTTCATTTTCATTAGAGTGAAATCAAGTCAATTAGATTGAGTAGAAGTCAACTCTAGGTAGTCAAAATTCCATCTATCTAACTCAGTTTATTTTGAGTCCATTCAAATTCTTTTGAGTTCATTCGTTCCCGTTCGAATCTAAACGAAATCAAGGGATTCTAATCAATTCAATTCGATTGAAGTTGTTTCGATCTGATTCAGTGGCTTTTAGTCTATTCAAATGCCTTAAAGTTTGCTCGTTCTTATTAGAGTCAAATAGTGTCAATTAGATTTAGTAGAAGTCAATTCTAGGTTGTCGAAGTTCATTCTATGTAATTCAGTTCATTTGAGTCGATTCGAATGCTTTTTAGTTCATTTGTTCTTGTTCGAATGTAAATGAAATCAAGGGACTGTAATCAATTTTTTTATTGTAATTCCATCCATCCGATTTAGTTGCTTTGTGTCTATTCGAATGCATTAAAGTTGTTCGGTCTCATTAGTGTCAAATCATTAGATTGTGTAGAAGTCAATTCTAGGTAGTCAAAGTTCGTTCTATCTAATTCCGTTCGTTTGAGTCGATTCGAATGAGTTTTAGATCGTTCGTTCCCTTTCGAATGTGAATGAAATAAAGGGATTCGGATCTGTTCTATTTGATTGAAGTTGTTTCGATCCGATTCAGTTTCTTTGAATATGTTCAAATGTGTTAAAGTTTGCTCGTTCTAATTAGAGTCGAATGAAGTCAATTAGAATGAGTAGAAGTCAATTCTAGGTAGTCGAAGTTCATTCTATATAATTCAGTTCATTTGAGTCGATTCGAATGCTTTTTAGTTCTTTCGTTCCTGTTCAAATGTAAATGAAATCAAGGGATTGTAATCAGTTCTATTTGATTGATGTTCCATCCACCTGATTCTTTTGCTTTGAGTCTATTCGAATGCGCTAAAATTTGTTCATTTTCATTAGAGTGAAATCAAGTCAATTAGATTGAGTAGAAGTCAACTCTAGGTAGTCAAAATTCCATCTATCTAACTCAGTTTATTTTGAGTCCATTCAAATTCTTTTGAGTTCATTCGTTCCCGTTCGAATCTAAACGAAATCAAGGGATTCTAATCAATTCAATTCGATTGAAGTTGTTTCGATCTGATTCAGTGGCTTTTAGTCTATTCAAATGCCTTAAAGTTTGCTCGTTCTTATTAGAGTCAAATAGTGTCAATTAGATTTAGTAGAAGTCAATTCTAGGTTGTCGAAGTTCATTCTATGTAATTCAGTTCATTTGAGTCGATTCGAATGCTTTTTAGTTCATTTGTTCTTGTTCGAATGTAAATGAAATCAAGGGACTGTAATCAGTTTTTTTATTGTAATTCCATCCATCCGATTTAGTTGCTTTGTGTCTATTCGAATGCATTAAAGTTGTTCGGTCTCATTAGTGTCAAATCATTAGATTGTGTAGAAGTCAATTCTAGGTAGTCAAAGTTCATTCTATCTAATTCCGTTCGTTTGAGTCGATTCGAATGAGTTTTACATCGTTCGTTCCCTTTCGAATGTGAATGAAATCAAGGGATTAGGATCTGTTCTATTTGATTGAAGTTGTTTCGATCCGATTCAGTTTCTTTGAGTATGTTCAAATGTGTTAAAGTTTGCTCGTTTTAATTAGAGTCGAATGAAGTCAATTAGAATGAGTAGAAGTCAATTCTAGGTAGTCGAAGTTCATTCTATATAATTCAGTTCATTTGAGTCGATTCGAATGCTTTTTAGTTCTTTCGTTCCTGTTCAAATGTAAATGAAATCAAGGGAGTGTAATCAGTTCTATTTGATTGATGTTCCATCCACCTGATTCTTTTGCTTTGAGTCTATTCGAATGCGCTAAAATTTGTTCATTTTCATTAGAGTGAAATCAAGTCAATTAGATTGAGTAGAAGTCAACTCTAGGTAGTCAAAATTCCATCTATCTAACTCAGTTTATTTTGAGTCCATTCAAATTCTTTTGAGTTCATTCGTTCCCGTTCGAATCTAAACGAAATCAAGGGATTCTAATCAATTCAATTCGATTGAAGTTGTTTCGATCTGATTCAGTGGCTTTTAGTCTATTCAAATGCCTTAAAGTTTGCTCGTTCTTATTAGAGTCAAATAGTGTCAATTAGATTTAGTAGAAGTCAATTCTAGGTTGTCGAAGTTCATTCTATGTAATTCAGTTCATTTGAGTCGATTCGAATGCTTTTTAGTTCATTTGTTCTTGTTCGAATGTAAATGAAATCAAGGGACTGTAATCAATTTTTTTATTGTAATTCCATCCATCCGATTTAGTTGCTTTGTGTCTATTCGAATGCATTAAAGTTGTTCGGTCTCATTAGTGTCAAATCATTAGATTGTGTAGAAGTCAATTCTAGGTAGTCAAAGTTCATTCTATCTAATTCCGTTCGTTTGAGTCGATTCGAATGAGTTTTAGATCGTTCGTTCCCTTTCGAATGTGAATGAAATAAAGGGATTCGGATCTGTTCTATTTGATTGAAGTTGTTTCGATCCGATTCAGTTTCTTTGAATATGTTCAAATGTGTTAAAGTTTGCTCGTTCTAATTAGAGTCGAATGAAGTCAATTAGAATGAGTAGAAGTCAATTCTAGGTAGTCGAAGTTCATTCTATATAATTCAGTTCATTTGAGTCGATTCGAATGCTTTTTAGTTCTTTCGTTCCTGTTCAAATGTAAATGAAATCAAGGGATTGTAATCAGTTCTATTTGATTGATGTTCCATCCACCTGATTCTTTTGCTTTGAGTCTATTCGAATGCGCTAAAATTTGTTCATTTTCATTAGAGTCAAATCAAGTCAATTTGATTGAGTAGTAGTCAATTCTAGGTTGTCGAAATTCCTTCTATCTAACTCAGTTTATTTTGAGTCGATTCAAATTCTTTTGAGTTCATTCGTTCCCGTTCGAATCTAAACGAGATCAAGGGATTCTAATCAGTTCAATTTGATTGAATTTGTTTCGATCTGATTCAGTGGCTTTTAGTCTATTCAAATGCCTTAAAGTTTGCTCGTTCTTATTAGAGTCAAATAGTGTCAATTAGATTTAGTAGAAGTCAATTCTAGGTAGTCGAAGTTCATTCTATCTAATTCAGTTCATTTGAGTCGATTCGAATGCTTTTTAGTTCATTTGTTCTTGTTCGAATGTAAATGAAATCAAGGGACTGTAATCAGTTTTTTTATTGTAATTCCATCCATCCGATTTAGTTGCTTTGTGTCTATTCGAATGCATTAAAGTTGTTCGGTCTCATTAGTGTCAAATCATTAGATTGAGTGGAATTCAATTCTAGGTAGTCAAAGTTCATTCTATCTAATTCCGTTCGTTTGAGTCGATTCGAATGAGTTTTAGATCTTTCGTTCCCTTTCGAATGTGAATGAAATCAAGGGATTCGGATCTGTTCTATTTGATTGAAGTTGTTTCGATCCGATTCAGTTTCTTTGAGTATGTTCAAATGTGTTAAAGTTTGCTCGTTCTAATTAGAGTCGAATGAAGTCAATTAGAATGAGTAGAAGTCAATTCTAGGTAGTCGAAGTTCATTCTATATAATTCAGTTCATTTGAGTCGATTCGAATGCTTTTTAGTTCTTTCGTTCCTGTTCAAATGTAAATGTAATCAAGGGATTGTAATCAGTTCTATTTGATTGATGTTCCATCCACCTGATTCTTTTGCTTAGAGTCTATTCGAATGCGATAAAATTTGCTCATTTTTATTAGAGTCAAATCAAGTCAATTAGATTGAGTAGAAGTCAACTCTAGGTAGTCAAAGTTCATTATATCTAATTCAGATCATTTGATAGGATTCGAATAAGTTCTAGATCATTCGTTCCCTTTTGAAAGGAATTGTAATCAGTACTATTTGATTGGAGTTCCATCCGTTCGATTCAGTTACTTTGAGTCTATTCGAATGCTTTAAAGTTTTCTCGTTCTCATTAGAGTCAAATCAAGTCAATGAGATTGAGTTGTAGTCAATTCTAGGTTGTCGATTCAATTTATTTGAGTCGATTCAAATTCTTTTGAGTTCATTGGTTCCCGTTCGATTCTAAACGAAATCTAGGGATTATAAGCAGATCTATTAAATTGAAGTTGTTTCGATCCGATTCAGTGGCTTTGAGTCATTCGTACACCTTAAAGTTTGCTCGTTCTCATTAGAGTAAAATCAAGACAAATTAGATTGAGTAGAAGTCAATTCTAGGTCGTCAAGTTCATTATATCTAATTTTAGATCATTTGAGACGATTCGATTGAGTTTTAGATCATTCGTTCCCTTCCGAATGTGAATGAAATCAAGGGATTGTAATCAGTTCTATTCTATTGAAGTTCCATCCATCCGATTCAGTCGCTTTGAGTCTCTTCGAATGCTATAAAGTTTCCTTATTCTCATTATAGTCAAATCAAGTCTATTAGATTGAGTAGTAGTCAATTCTAGGTTGTCGAAATTCGTTCTATATAATTCAGTTTATTTGATTCGATTCAAATTCTTTTGAGTTCATTCGTTCCCATTCGAATCTAAACGAAATCAAGGGATTCTAATTAGTTCTATTTGATTGAAGTGGTTTCGATCCGATTCAGTGGCTTTGAGTCTATTCGAATGCCTTAAAGGTTGCTCGTTCTCATTAGAGTCAAATCGAGTCAATTACATTGAGTAGAATCAATTCGAGGTAGTGAAAGTTCATTCTATTTAATTCGGTTCGTTTGAGTCGATTCGAATGAGTTTTAGATCGCTCGTTCCCTTTCGAATGTGAATGAAATGAAGAGATTGTAATCAGTTCTATTTGATTCAAGTTTCATCCGTCCGATTCAGTTGCTTTGAGTCTATTCGAATGCTATAAAGTTTCCTTATTCTCATTAGAGTCAAATCAAGTCAATTAGATTGAGTAGTAGTCAATTCTAGGTTGTCGAAATTCCTTCTATCTAACTCAGTTTATTTTGAGTCGATTCTAATTCTTTTGAGTTCATTCGTTCCCGTTCGAATCTAAACGAAATCAAGGGATTCTAATCAGTTCTATTTGATTGAAGTTGTTTCGATCTGATTCAGTGGCTTTTAGTCTATTCAAATGCCTTAAAGTTTGCTCGTTCTTGTTAGAGTCAAATAGTGTCAAATAGATTTAAACGAAATCAAGGGATTCTAATCAATTCTATTTGATTGAAGTTGTTTCCATCTGATTCAGTGGCTTTGAGTCTATTCAAATGCCTTTAAAGTTTGCTCGTTCTTATTAGAGTCAAATAGTGTCAATTAGATTTAGTAGAAAGTCAATTCTAGGTAGTCGAAGTTCATTCTATCTAATTCAGTTCATTTGAGTCGATTCGAATGCTTTTCAGTTCATTTGTTCTTGTTCGAATGTAAATGAAATCAAGGGATCGTAATCAATTTTTTTTATTGAAATTCCATCCATCCGATTTAGTAGCTTTGTGTCTATTCGAATGCATTAAAGTTTGTTCGGTCTCATTAGTGTCAAATCATTAGATTGAGTAGAAGTCAATTCTAGGTAGTCAAAGTTCATTCTATCTAGTTCCGTTTATTTGAGTCGATTCGAATGAGTTTTAGATCGTTCGTTCCCTTTCGAATGTGAATGAAATCAAGGGATTAGGATCAATTCTATTTGATTGAAGTTGTTTCGATCCGATTCAGTTTCTTTCAGTATGTTCAAATGTGTTAAAGTTTGCTCGTTCTAATTAGAGTCAAATGAAGTCAATTAGAATGAGTAGAAGTCAATTCTAGGTAGTCGAAGTTTATTCTATATAATTCAGTTCATTTGAGTCGATTCGAATGCTTTTTAGTTCTTTGGTTCCTGTTCAAATGTAAATGTAATATAGGGGTTGTAATCAGTCCTATTTGTTTGATGTTCCATCCATCTAATTCTTTTTGCTTTGAGTCTATTCGAATGCGCTAAAGTTTGCTCATTTTCATTAGAGTCAAATCAAGTCAATTAGATTGAGTAGAAGTCAACTCTAGGTAGTCAAAGTTCATTATATCTAATTCAGATCGTTTGATACGATTCGAATAAGTTCTAGATCATTCGTTCCCTTTTGAAAGGGATGGTAATCAGTTCTATTTGATTGGAGTTCCATCCGTTCAATTCAGTTGCTTTGAGTCTATTCGAATGCTTTAAAGTTTTCTCCTTCTCATTAGAGTCAAATCAAGTCAATTAGATTGAGTTGTAGTCAATTCTAGGTTGTCGATACAATTTATTTGAGTCGATTCAAATTCTTTTGAGTTCATTGGTTCCCGTTCGATTCTAAATGAAATCTAGGGATTTTAATCAGATCTATTAAATTGAAGTTGTTTCGATCTGATTCAGTGGCTTTGACTCTATTCGTATGGCTTAAAGTTTGCTCGTTCTCATTAGAGTCAAATCAAGTCAATTAGATTGAGTAGAAGTCAATTCTAGGTAGTCAAGTTCATTATATCTAATTTTAGATCATTTGAGACGATTCGATTGAGTTTTAGATAATTCGTTCCCTTCCGAATGTGAATGAAATCAAGGGATTGTAATCAGTTCTATTCTATTGAAGTTCCATCCATCCAATTCAGTTGCTTTGAGTCTCTATGAATGCTTTAATGTTTCCTCATTCTCATTAGAGTCAAGTCAAGTCAATCAGATTGAGTAGTAGTCAATTCTAGGTTGTCGAAATTCGTTCTATATAATTCAGTTTATTTGATTCGATTCAAATTCTTTTGAGTTCATTCGTTCCCTTTCGAATCTAAACCAAATCAAGGGATTCTAATCAGTTCTATTTGATTGAAGTTGTTTCGATCCGATTCACTGGCTTCGAGTCTATTCGAATGCCTTAAAGTTTGCTCGTTCTCATTAGAGTCAAATCACGTCAATTACATTGAGTAGAATCAATTCGAGGTAGTGAAAGTTAATTCTATTTAGTTTGGTTCATTTGAGTCGATTCGAATGAGTTTTAGATCGTTCGTTCCCTTTCGAATGTGAATGAAATGAAGGGATTGTAATCAGTTCTATTTGATTCAAGTTTCGTCCATCCGATTCAGTTGCTTTGAGTCTATTCGAATGCTATAAAGTTTCCTTATTCTCATTAGAGTCAATTCAAGTCAATTAGATTGAGTAGTAGTCAATTCTAGGTTGTCGAAATTCATTCTATCTAACTCAGTTTATTTTGAGTCGATTCAAATTCTTTTGAGTTCATTCGTTCCCGTTCGAATCTAAACGAAATCAAGGGATTCTAATCAATTCTATTTGATTGAAGTTGTTTCCATCTGATTCAGTGGCTTTGAGTCTATTCAAATGCCTTTAAAGTTTGCTCGTTCTTATTAGAGTCAAATAGTGTCAATTAGATTTAGTAGAAAGTCAATTCTAGGTAGTCGAAGTTCATTCTATCTAATTCAGTTCATTTGAGTCGATTCGAATGCTTTTCAGTTCATTTGTTCTTGTTCGAATGTAAATGAAATCAAGGGATTGTAATCAGTTTTTTTTATTGAAATTCCATCCATCCGATTTAGTAGCTTTGTGTCTATTCGAATGCATTAAAGTTTGTTCGGTCTCATTAGTGTCAAATCATTAGATTGAGTAAAAGTCAATTCTAGGTAGTCAAAGTTCATTCTATCTACTTCCGTTCATTTGAGTCGATTCGAATGAGTTTTAGATCGTTCGTTCCCTTTCGAATGTGAATGAAATCAAGGGAATAAGATCAATTCTATTTGATTGAAGTTGTTTCGATCCGATTCAGTTTCTTTGAGTATGTTCAAATGTGTTAAAGTTTGCTCGTTCTAATTAGAGTCAAATGAAGTCAATTAGAATGAGTAGAAGTCAATTCTAGGTAGTCGAAGTTCATTCTATCTAATTCATTTCATTTGAGTCGATTCGAATGTTTTTTAGTTCTTTGGTTCCTGTTCAAATGTAAATGTAATATAGGGGTTGTAATCTGTCCTATTTGTTTGATGTTCCATCCATCTGATTCTTTTTGCTTTGAGTCTATTCGAATGCGCTAAAGTTTTCTCATTTTCATTAGAGTCAAATCAAGCCAATTAGATTGAGTAGAAGTCAACTCTAGGTAGTCAAAGTTCATTATATCTAATTCAGATCGTTTGATACGATTCGACTAAGTTCTAGATCATTCGTTCCCTTTTGAAAGGGATGGTAATCAGTTCTATTTGATTGGAGTTCCATCCGTTCAATTCAGTTGCTTTGAGTCTATTCGAATGCTTTAAAGTTTTCTCCTTCTCATTAGAGTCAAATCAAGTCAATTAGATTGAGTTGTAGTCAATTCTAGGTTGTCGATA
This sequence comes from Annona cherimola, assembly GCA_030490835.1. NCBI lineage: Eukaryota > Viridiplantae > Streptophyta > Magnoliopsida > Magnoliales > Annonaceae > Annona > Annona cherimola. Next base: position 193,868 of record JASFXW010000067.1, read on the forward strand.
CAATTTATGGAGTCGATTCAAATTCTTTTGAGTTCATTGGTTCCCGTTCGATTCTAAACGAAATCTAGGGATTTTAATCAGATCTATTAAATTGAAGTTGTTTCGATCCGATTCAGTGGCTTTGACTCTATTCGTATGCCTTAAAGTTTGCTCGTTCTCATTAGAGTCAAATCAAGTCAATTAGATTGAGTAGAAGTCAATTCTAGGTAGTCAAGTTCATTATATCTAATTTTAGATCATTTGAGACGATTCGATTGAGTTTTAGATCATTCGTTCCCTTCCGAATGTGAATGAAATCAAGGGATTGTAATCAGTTCTATTCTATTGAAGTTCCATGCATCCAATTCAGTTGCTTTGAGTCTCTACGAATGCTTTAATGTTTCCTCATTCTCATTAGAGTCAAGTCAAGTCAATCAGATTGAGTAGTAGTCAATTCTAGGTTGTCGAAATTCGTTCTATATAATTCAGTTTATTTGATTCGATTCAAATTCTTTTGAGTTCATTCGTTCCCTTTCGAATCTAAACCAAATCAAGGGATTCTAATCAGTTCTATTTGATTGAAGTTGTTTCGATCCGATTCACTGGCTTCGAGTCTATTCGAATGCCTTAAAGTTTGCTCGTTCTCATTAGAGTCAAATCACGTCAATTACATTGAGTAGAATCAATTCGAGGTAGTGAAAGTTAATTCTATTTAGTTTGGTTCATTTGAGTCGATTCGAATGAGTTTTAGATCGTTCGTTCCCTTTCGAATGTGAATGAAATGAAGGGATTGTAATCAGTTCTATTTGATTCAAGTTTCGTCCATCCGATTCAGTTGCTTTGAGTCTATTCGAATGCTATAAAGTTTCCTTATTCTCATTAGAGTCAATTCAAGTCAATTAGATTGAGTAGTAGTCAATTCTAGGTTGTCGAAATTCATTCTATCTAACTCAGTTTATTTTGAGTCGATTCAAATTCTTTTGAGTTCATTCGTTCCCATTCAAATCTAAACGAAATCAAGGGATTCTAATCAATTCTATTTGATTGAAGTTGTTTCCATCTGATTCAGTGGCTTTGAGTCTATTCAAATGCCTTTAAAGTTTGCTCGTTCTTATTAGAGTCAAATAGTGTCAATTAGATTTAGTAGAAAGTCAATTCTAGGTAGTCGAAGTTCATTCTATCTAATTCAGTTCATTTGAGTCGATTCGAATGCTTTTCAGTTCATTTGTTCTTGTTCGAATGTAAATGAAATCAAGGGATTGTCATCAATTTTTTTTATTGAAATTCCATCCATCCGATTTAGTAGCTTTGTGTCTATTCGAATGCATTAAAGTTTGTTCGGTCTCATTAGTGTCAAATCATTAGATTGAGTAGAAGTCAATTCTAGGTAGTCAAAGTTCATTCTATCTAGTTCCGTTCATTTGAGTCGATTCGAATGTGTTTTAGATCGTTCGTTCCCTTTCGAATGTGAATGAAATCAAGGGATTAGGATCAATTCTATTTGATTGAAGTTGTTTCGATCCGATTCAGTTTCTTTGAGTATGTTCAAATGTGTTAAAGTTTGCTCGTTCTAATTAGAGTCAAATGAAGTCAATTAGAATGAGTAGAAGTCAATTCTAGGTAGTCGAAGTTCATTCTATCTAATTCATTTCATTTGAGTCGATTCGAATGTTTTTTAGTTCTTTAGTTCCTGTGCAAATGTAAATGTAATATAGGGGTTGTAATCAGTCCTATTTTTTTGATGTTCCATCCATCTGATTCTTTTTGCTTTGAGTCTATTCGAATGCGCTAAAGTTTTCTCATTTTCATTAGAGTCAAATCAAGCCAATTAGATTGAGTAGAAGTCAACTCTAGGTAGTCAAAGTTCATTATATCTAATTCAGATCGTTTGATACGATTCGACTAAGTTCTAGATCATTCGTTCCCTTTTGAAAGGGATGGTAATCAGTTCTATTTGATTGGAGTTCCATCCGTTCAATTCAGTTGCTTTGAGTCTATTCGAATGCTTTAAAGTTTTCTCCTTCTCATTAGAGTCAAATCAAGTCAATTAGATTGAGTTGTAGTCAATTCTAGGTTGTCGATACAATTTATTTGAGTCGATTCAAATTCTTTTGAGTTCATTGGTTCCCGTTCGATTCTAAATGAAATCTAGGGATTTTAATCAGATCTATTAAATTGAAGTTGTTTCGATCCGATTCAGTGGCTTTGACTCTATTCGTATGCCTTAAAGTTTGCTCGTTCTCATTAGAGTCAAATCAAGTCAATTAGATTGAGTAGAAGTCAATTCTAGGTAGTCAAGTTCATTATATCTAATTTTAGATCATTTGAGACGATTCGATTGAGTTTTAGATCATTCGTTCCCTTCCGAATGTGAATGAAATCAAGGGATTGTAATCAGTTCTATTCTATTGAAGTTCCATCCATCCAATTCAGTTGCTTTGAGTCTCTACGAATGCTTTAATGTTTCCTCATTCTCATTAGAGTCAAGTCAAGTCAATCAGATTGAGTAGTAGTCAATTCTAGGTTGTCGAAATTCGTTCTATATAATTCAGTTTATTTGATTCGATTCAAATTCTTTTGAGTTCATTCGTTCCCTTTCGAATCTAAACCAAATCAAGGGATTCTAATCAGTTCTATTTGATTGAAGTTGTTTCGATCCGATTCACTGGCTTCGAGTCTATTCGAATGCCTTAAAGTTTGCTCGTTCTCATTAGAGTCAAATCACGTCAATTACATTGAGTAGAATCAATTCGAGGTAGTGAAAGTTAATTCTATTTAGTTTGGTTCATTTGAGTCGATTGGAATGAGTTTTAGATCGTTCGTTCCCTTTCGAATGTGAATGAAATGAAGGGATTGTAATCAGTTCTATTTGATTCAAGTTTCGTCCATCCGATTCAGTTGCTTTGAGTCTATTCGAATGCTATAAAGTTTCCTTATTCTCATTAGAGTCAATTCAAGTCAATTAGATTGAGTAGTAGTCAATTCTAGGTTGTCGAAATTCATTCTATCTAACTCAGTTTATTTTGAGTCGATTCAAATTCTTTTGAGTTCATTCATTCCCATTCGAATCTAAACGAAATCAAGAGATTCTAATCAATTCTATTTGATTGAAGTTGTTTCCATCTGATTCAGTGGCTTTGAGTCTATTCAAATGCCTTTAAAGTTTGCTCGTTCTTATTAGAGTCAAATAGTGTCAATTAGATTTAGTAGAAAGTCAATTCTAGGTAGTCGAAGTTCATTCTATCTAATTCAGTTCATTTGAGTCGATTCGAATGCTTTTCAGTTCATTTGTTCTTGTTCGAATGTAAATGAAATCAAGGGATTGTCATCAATTTTTTTTATTGAAATTCCATCCATCCGATTTAGTAGCTTTGTGTCTATTCGAATGCATTAAAGTTTGTTCGGTCTCATTAGTGTCAAATCATTAGATTGAGTAGAAGTCAATTCTAGGTAGTCAAAGTTCATTCTATCTAGTTCCGTTCATTTGAGTCGATTCGAATGAGTTTTAGATCGTTCGTTCCCTTTCGAATGTGAATGAAATCAAGGGATTAGGATCAATTCTATTTGATTGAAGTTGTTTCGATCCGATTCAGTTTCTTTGAGTATGTTCAAATGTGTTAAAGTTTGCTCGTTCTAATTAGAGTCAAATGAAGTCAATTAGAATGAGTAGAAGTCAATTCTAGGTAGTCGAAGTTCATTCTATCTAATTCATTTCATTTGAGTCGATTCGAATGTTTTTTAGTTCTTTGGTTCCTGTGCAAATGTAAATGTAATATAGGGGTTGTAATCAGTCCTATTTTTTTGATGTTCCATCCATCTGATTCTTTTTGCTTTGAGTCTATTCGAATGCGCTAAAGTTTTCTCATTTTCATTAGAGTCAAATCAAGCCAATTAGATTGAGTAGAAGTCAACTCTAGGTAGTCAAAGTTCATTATATCTAATTCAGATCGTTTGATACGATTCGACTAAGTTCTAGATCATTCGTTCCCTTTTGAAAGGGATGGTAATCAGTTCTATTTGATTGGAGTTCCATCCGTTCAATTCAGTTGCTTTGAGTCTATTCGAATGCTTTAAAGTTTTCTCCTTCTCATTAGAGTCAAATCAAGTCAATTAGATTGAGTTGTAGTCAATTCTAGGTTGTCGATACAATTTATTTGAGTCGATTCAAATTCTTTTGAGTTCATTGGTTCCCGTTCGATTCTAAACGAAATCTAGGGATTTTAATCAGATCTATTAAATTGAAGTTGTTTCGATCCGATTCAGTGGCTTTGACTCTATTCGCATGCCATAAAGTTTGCTCGTTCTCATTAGAGTCAAATCAAGTCAATTAGATTGAGTAGAAGTCAATTCTAGGTAGTCAAGTTCATTATATCTAATTTTAGATCATTTGAGACGATTCGATTGAGTTTTAGATCATTCGTTCCCTTCCGAATGTGAATGAAATCAAGGGATTGTAATCAGTTCTATTCTATTGAAGTTCCATCCATCCAATTCAGTTGCTTTGAGTCTCTACGAATGCTTTAATGTTTCCTCATTCTCATTAGAGTCAAGTCAAGTCAATCAGATTGAGTAGTAGTCAATTCTAGGTTGTCGAAATTCGTTCTATATAATTCAGTTTATTTGATTCGATTCAAATTCTTTTGAGTTCATTCGTTCCCTTTCGAATCTAAACCAAATCAAGGGATTCTAATAAGTTCTATTTGATTGAAGTTGTTTCGATCCGATTCACTGGCTTCGAGTCTATTCGAATGCCTTAAAGTTTGCTCGTTCTCATTAGAGTCAAATCACGTCAATTACATTGAGTAGAATCAATTCGAGGTAGTGAAAGTTAATTCTATTTAGTTTGGTTCATTTGAGTCGATTCGAATGAGTTTTAGATCGTTCGTTCCCTTTCGAATGTGAATGAAATGAAGGGATTGTAATCAGTTCTATTTGATTCAAGTTTCGTCCATCCGATTGAGTTGCTTTGAGTCTATTCGAATGCTATAAAGTTTCCTTATTCTCATTAGAGTCAATTCAAGTCAATTAGATTGAGTAGTAGTCAATTCTAGGTTGTCGAAATTCATTCTATCTAACTCAGTTTATTTTGAGTCGATTCAAATTCTTTTGAGTTCATTCGTTCCCATTCGAATCTAAACGAAATCAAGGGATTCTAATCAATTCTATTTGATTGAAGTTGTTTCCATCTGATTCAGTGGCTTTGAGTCTATTCAAATGCCTTTAAAGTTTGCTCGTTCTTATTAGAGTCAAATAGTGTCAATTAGATTTAGTAGAAAGTCAATTCTAGGTAGTCGAAGTTCATTCTATCTAATTCAGTTCATTTGAGTCGATTCGAATGCTTTTCAGTTCATTTGTTCTTGTTCGAATGTAAATGAAATCAAGGGATTTTCATCAATTTTTTTTATTGAAATTCCATCCATCCGATTTAGTAGCTTTGTGTCTATTCGAATGCATTAAAGTTTGTTCGGTCTCATTAGTGTCAAATCATTAGATTGAGTAGAAGTCAATTCTAGGTAGTCAAAGTTCATTCTATCTAGTTCCGTTCATTTGAGTCGATTCGAATAAGTTTTAGATCGTTCGTTCCCTTTCGAATGTGAATGAAATCAAGGGATTAGGATCAATTCTATTTGATTGAAGTTGTTTCGATCCGATTCAGTTTCTTTGAGTATGTTCAAATGTGTTAAAGTTTGCTCGTTCTAATTAGAGTCAAATGAAGTCAATTAGAATGAGTAGAAGTCAATTCTAGGTAGTCGAAGTTCATTCTATCTAATTCATTTCATTTGAGTCGATTCGAATGTTTTTTAGTTCTTTGGTTCCTGTGCAAATGTAAATGTAATATAGGGGTTGTAATCAGTCCTATTTTTTTGATGTTCCATCCATCTGATTCTTTTTGCTTTGAGTCTATTCGAATGCGCTAAAGTTTTCTCATTTTCATTAGAGTCAAATCAAGCCAATTAGATTGAGTAGAAGTCAACTCTAGGTAGTCAAAGTTCATTATATCTAATTCAGATCGTTTGATACGATTCGACTAAGTTCTAGATCATTCGTTCCCTTTTGAAAGGGATGGTAATCAGTTCTATTTGATTGGAGTTCCATCCGTTCAATTCAGTTGCTTTGAGTCTATTCGAATGCTTTAAAGTTTTCTCCTTCTCATTATAGTCAAATCAAGTCAATTAGATTGAGTTGTAGTCAATTCTAGGTTGTCGATACAATTTATTTGAGTCGATTCAAATTCTTTTGAGTTCATTGGTTCCCGTTCGATTCTAAACGAAATCTAGGGATTTTAATCAGATCTATTAAATTGAAGTTGTTTCGATCCGATTCAGTGGCTTTGACTCTATTCGTATGCCTTAAAGTTTGCTCGTTCTCATTAGAGTCAAATCAAGTCAATTAGATTGAGTAGAAGTCAATTCTAGGTAGTCAAGTTCATTATATCTAATTTTAGATCATTTGAGACGATTCGATTGAGTTTTAGATCATTCGTTCCCTTCCGAATGTGAATGAAATCAAGGGATTGTAATCAGTTCTATTCTATTGAAGTTCCATCCATCCAATTCAGTTGCTTTGAGTCTCTACGAATGCTTTAATGTTTCCTCATTCTCATTAGAGTCAAGTCAAGTCAATCAGATTGAGTAGTAGTCAATTCTAGGTTGTCGAAATTCGTTCTATATAATTCAGTTTATTTGATTCGATTCAAATTCTTTTGAGTTCATTCGTTCCCTTTCGAATCTAAACCAAATCAAGGGATTCTAATCAGTTCTATTTGATTGAAGTTGTTTCGATCCGATTCACTGGCTTCGAGTCTATTCGAATGCCTTAAAGTTTGCTCGTTCTCATTAGAGTCAAATCACGTCAATTACATTGAGTAGAATCAATTCGAGGTAGTGAAAGTTAATTCTATTTAGTTTGGTTCATTTGAGTCGATTCGAATGAGTTTTAGATCGTTCGTTCCCTTTCGAATGTGAATGAAATGAAGGGATTGTAATCAGTTCTATTTGATTCAAGTTTCGTCCATCCGATTCAGTTGCTTTGAGTCTATTCGAATGCTATAAAGTTTCCTTATTCTCATTAGAGTCAATTCAAGTCAATTAGATTGAGTAGTAGTCAATTCTAGGTTGTCGAAATTCATTCTATCTAACTCAGTTTATTTTGAGTCGATTCAAATTCTTTTGAGTTCATTCCTTCCCGTTCGAATCTAAACGAAATCAAGGGATTCTAATCAATTCTATTTGATTGAAGTTGTTTCCATCTGATTCAGTGGCTTTGAGTCTATTCAAATGCCTTTAAAGTTTGCTCGTTCTTATTAGAGTCAAATAGTGTCAATTAGATTTAGTAGAAAGTCAATTCTAGGTAGTCGAAGTTCATTCTATCTAATTCAGTTCATTTGAGTCGATTCGAATGCTTTTCAGTTCATTTGTTCTTGTTCGAATGTAAATGAAATCAAGGGATTTTCATCAATTTTTTTTATTGAAATTCCATCCATCCGATTTAGTAGCTTTGTGTCTATTCGAATGCATTAAAGTTTGTTCGGTCTCATTAGTGTCAAATCATTAGATTGAGTAGAAGTCAATTCTAGGTAGTCAAAGTTCATTCTATCTAGTTCCGTTCATTTGAGTCGATTCGAATGAGTTTTAGATCGTTCGTTCCCTTTCGAATGTGAATGAAATCAAGGGATTAGGATCAATTCTATTTGATTGAAGTTGTTTCGATCCGATTCAGTTTCTTTGAGTATGTTCAAATGTGTTAAAGTTTGCTCGTTCTAATTAGAGTCAAATGAAGTCAATTAGAATGAGTAGAAGTCAATTCTAGGTAGTCGAAGTTCATTCTATCTAATTCATTTCATTTGAGTCGATTCGAATGTTTTTTAGTTCTTTGGTTCCTGTGCAAATGTAAATGTAATATAGGGGTTGTAATCAGTCCTATTTTTTTGATGTTCCATCCATCTGATTCTTTTTGCTTTGAGTCTATTCGAATGCGCTAAAGTTTTCTCATTTTCATTAGAGTCAAATCAAGCCAATTAGATTGAGTAGAAGTCAACTCTAGGTAGTCAAAGTTCATTATATCTAATTCAGATCGTTTGATACGATTCGACTAAGTTCTAGATCATTCGTTCCCTTTTGAAAGGGATGGTAATCAGTTCTATTTGATTGGAGTTCCATCCGTTCAATTCAGTTGCTTTGAGTCTATTCGAATGCTTTAAAGTTTTCTCCTTCTCATTAGAGTCAAATCAAGTCAATTAGATTGAGTTGTAGTCAATTCTAGGTTGTCGATACAATTTATTTGAGTCGATTCAAATTCTTTTGAGTTCATTGGTTCCCGTTCGATTCTAAACGAAATCTAGGGATTTTAATCAGATCTATTAAATTGAAGTTGTTTCGATCCGATTCAGTGGCTTTGACTCTATTCGCATGCCATAAAGTTTGCTCGTTCTCATTAGAGTCAAATCAAGTCAATTAGATTGAGTAGAAGTCAATTCTAGGTAGTCAAGTTCATTATATCTAATTTTAGATCATTTGAGACGATTCGATTGAGTTTTAGATCATTCGTTCCCTTCCGAATGTGAATGAAATCAAGGGATTGTAATCAGTTCTATTCTATTGAAGTTCCATCCATCCAATTCAGTTGCTTTGAGTCTCTACGAATGCTTTAATGTTTCCTCATTCTCATTAGAGTCAAGTCAAGTCAATCAGATTGAGTAGTAGTCAATTCTAGGTTGTCGAAATTCGTTCTATATAATTCAGTTTATTTGATTCGATTCAAATTCTTTTGAGTTCATTCGTTCCCTTTCGAATCTAAACCAAATCAAGGGATTCTAATAAGTTCTATTTGATTGAAGTTGTTTCGATCCGATTCACTGGCTTCGAGTCTATTCGAATGCCTTAAAGTTTGCTCGTTCTCATTAGAGTCAAATCACGTCAATTACATTGAGTAGAATCAATTCGAGGTAGTGAAAGTTAATTCTATTTAGTTTGGTTCATTTGAGTCGATTCGAATGAGTTTTAGATCGTTCGTTCCCTTTCGAATGTGAATGAAATGAAGGGATTGTAATCAGTTCTATTTGATTCAAGTTTCGTCCATCCGATTCAGTTGCTTTGAGTCTATTCGAATGCTATAAAGTTTCCTTATTCTCATTAGAGTCAATTCAAGTCAATTAGATTGAGTAGTAGTCAATTCTAGGTTGTCGAAATTCATTCTATCTAACTCAGTTTATTTTGAGTCGATTCAAATTCTTTTGAGTTCATTCGTTCCCATTCGAATCTAAACGAAATCAAGGGATTCTAATCAATTCTATTTGATTGAAGTTGTTTCCATCTGATTCAGTGGCTTTGAGTCTATTCAAATGCCTTTAAAGTTTGCTCGTTCTTATTAGAGTCAAATAGTGTCAATTAGATTTAGTAGAAAGTCAATTCTAGGTAGTCGAAGTTCATTCTATCTAATTCAGTTCATTTGAGTCGATTCGAATGCTTTTCAGTTCATTTGTTCTTGTTCGAATGTAAATGAAATCAAGGGATTTTCATCAATTTTTTTTATTGAAATTCCATCCATCCGATTTAGTAGCTTTGTGTCTATTCGAATGCATTAAAGTTTGTTCGGTCTCATTAGTGTCAAATCATTAGATTGAGTAGAAGTCAATTCTAGGTAGTCAAAGTTCATTCTATCTAGTTCCGTTCATTTGAGTCGATTCGAATAAGTTTTAGATCGTTCGTTCCCTTTCGAATGTGAATGAAATCAAGGGATTAGGATCAATTCTATTTGATTGAAGTTGTTTCGATCCGATTCAGTTTCTTTGAGTATGTTCAAATGTGTTAAAGTTTGCTCGTTCTAATTAGAGTCAAATGAAGTCAATTAGAATGAGTAGAAGTCAATTCTAGGTAGTCGAAGTTCATTCTATCTAATTCGTTTCATTTGAGTCGATTCGAATGTTTTTTAGTTCTTTGGTTCCTGTGCAAATGTAAATGTAATATAGGGGTTGTAATCAGTCCTATTTTTTTGATGTTCCATCCATCTGATTCTTTTTGCTTTGAGTCTATTCGAATGCGCTAAAGTTTTCTCATTTTCATTAGAGTCAAATCAAGCCAATTAGATTGAGTAGAAGTCAACTCTAGGTAGTCAAAGTTCATTATATCTAATTCAGATCGTTTGATACGATTCGACTAAGTTCTAGATCATTCGTTCCCTTTTGAAAGGGATGGTAATCAGTTCTATTTGATTGGAGTTCCATCCGTTCAATTCAGTTGCTTTGAGTCTATTCGAATGCTTTAAAGTTTTCTCCTTCTCATTATAGTCAAATCAAGTCAATTAGATTGAGTTGTAGTCAATTCTAGGTTGTCGATACAATTTATTTGAGTCGATTCAAATTCTTTTGAGTTCATTGGTTCCCGTTCGATTCTAAACGAAATCTAGGGATTTTAATCAGATCTATTAAATTGAAGTTGTTTCGATCCGATTCAGTGGCTTTGACTCTATTCGTATGCCTTAAAGTTTGCTCGTTCTCATTAGAGTCAAATCAAGTCAATTAGATTGAGTAGAAGTCAATTCTAGGTAGTCAAGTTCATTATATCTAATTTTAGATCATTTGAGACGATTCGATTGAGTTTTAGATCATTCGTTCCCTTCCGAATGTGAATGAAATCAAGGGATTGTAATCAGTTCTATTCTATTGAAGTTCCATCCATCCAATTCAGTTGCTTTGAGTCTCTACGAATGCTTTAATGTTTCCTCATTCTCATTAGAGTCAAGTCAAGTCAATCAGATTGAGTAGTAGTCAATTCTAGGTTGTCGAAATTCGTTCTATATAATTCAGTTTATTTGATTCGATTCAAATTCTTTTGAGTTCATTCGTTCCCTTTCGAATCTAAACCAAATCAAGGGATTCTAATCAGTTCTATTTGATTGAAGTTGTTTCGATCCGATTCACTGGCTTCGAGTCTATTCGAATGCCTTAAAGTTTGCTCCTTCTCATTAGAGTCAAATCACGTCAATTACATTGAGTAGAATCAATTCGAGGTAGTGAAAGTTAATTCTATTTAGTTTGGTTCATTTGAGTCGATTCGAATGAGTTTTAGATCGTTCGTTCCCTTTCGAATGTGAATGAAATCAAGGGATTAGGATCAATTCTATTTGATTGAAGTTGTTTCGATCCGATTCAGTTTCTTTGAGTATGTTCAAATGTGTTAAAGTTTGCTCGTTCTAATTAGAGTCAAATGAAGTCAATTAGAATGAGTAGAAGTCAATTCTAGGTAGTCGAAGTTCATTCTATCTAATTCATTTCATTTGAGTCGATTCGAATGTTTTTTAGTTCTTTGGTTCCTGTGCAAATGTAAATGTAATATAGGGGTTGTAATCAGTCCTATTTTTTTGATGTTCCATCCATCTGATTCTTTTTGCTTTGAGTCTATTCGAATGCGCTAAAGTTTTCTCATTTTCATTAGAGTCAAATCAAGCCAATTAGATTGAGTAGAAGTCAACTCTAGGTAGTCAAAGTTCATTATATCTAATTCAGATCGTTTGATACGATTCGACTAAGTTCTAGATCATTCGTTCCCTTTTGAAAGGGATGGTAATCAGTTCTATTTGATTGGAGTTCCATCCGTTCAATTCAGTTGCTTTGAGTCTATTCGAATGCTTTAAAGTTTTCTCCTTCTCATTAGAGTCAAATCAAGTCTATTAGATTGAGTTGTAGTCAATTCTAGGTTGTCGATACAATTTATTTGAGTCGATTCAAATTCTTTTGAGTTCATTGGTTCCCGTTCGATTCTAAACGAAATCTAGGGATTTTAATCAGATCTATTAAATTGAAGTTGTTTCGATCCGATTCAGTGGCTTTGACTCTATTCGTATGCCTTAAAGTTTGCTCGTTCTCATTAGAGTCAAATCAAGTCAATTAGATTGAGTAGAAGTCAATTCTAGGTAGTCAAGTTCATTATATCTAATTTTAGATCATTTGAGACGATTCGATTGAGTTTTAGATCATTCGTTCCCTTCCGAATGTGAATGAAATCAAGGGATTGTAATCAGTTCTATTCTATTGAAGTTCCATCCATCCAATTCAGTTGCTTTGAGTCTCTACGAATGCTTTAATGTTTCCTCATTCTCATTAGAGTCAAGTCAAGTCAATCAGATTGAGTAGTAGTCAATTCTAGGTTGTCGAAATTCGTTCTATATAATTCAGTTTATTTGATTCGATTCAAATTCTTTTGAGTTCATTCGTTCCCTTTCGAATCTAAACCAAATCAAGGGATTCTAATCAGTTCTATTTGATTGAAGTTGTTTCGATCCGATTCACTGGCTTCGAGTCTATTCGAATGCCTTAAAGTTTGCTCGTTCTCATTAGAGTCAAATCACGTGAATTACATTGAGTAGAATCAATTCGAGGTAGTGAAAGTTAATTCTATTTAGTTTAGTTCATTTGAGTCGATTCGAATGAGTTTTAGATCGTTCGTTCCCTTTCGAATGTGAATGAAATGAAGGGATTGTAATCAGTTCTATTTGATTCAAGTTTCGTCCATCCGATTCAGTTGCTTTGAGTCTATTCGAATGCTATAAAGTTTCCTTATTCTCATTAGAGTCAATTCAAGTCAATTAGATTGAGTAGTAGTCAATTCTAGGTTGTCGAAATTCATTCTATCTAACTCAGTTTATTTTGAGTCGATTCAAATTCTTTCGAGTTCATTCCTTCCCGTTCGAATCTAAACGAAATCAAGGGATTCTAATCAATTCTATTTGATTGAAGTTGTTTCCATCTGATTCAGTGGCTTTGAGTCTATTCAAATGCCTTTAAAGTTTGCTCGTTCTTATTAGAGTCAAATAGTGTCAATTAGATTTAGTAGAAAGTCAATTCTAGGTAGTCGAAGTTCATTCTATCTAATTCAGTTCATTTGAGTCGATTCGAATGCTTTTCAGTTCATTTGTTCTTGTTCGAATGTAAATGAAATCAAGGGATTGTAATTAGTTTTTTTTATTGAAATTCCATCCATCCGATTTAGTAGCTTTGTGTCTATTCGAATGCATTAAAGTTTGTTCGGTCTCATTAGTGTCAAATCATTAGATTGAGTAAAAGTCAATTCTAGGTAGTCAAAGTTCATTCTATCTAATTCCGTTCATTTGAGTCGATTCGAATGAGTTTTAGATCGTTCGTTCCCTTTCGAATGTGAATGAAATCAAGGGAATAGGATCAATTCTATTTGATTGAAGTTGTTTCGATCCGATTCAGTTTCTTTGAGTATGTTCAAATGTGTTAAAGTTTGCTCGTTCTAATTAGAGTCAAATGAAGTCAATTAGAATGAGTAGAAGTCAATTCTAGGTAGTCGAAGTTCATTCTATCTAATTCATTTCATTTGAGTCGATTCGAATGTTTTTTAGTTCTTTGGTTCCTGTTCAAATGTAAATGTAATATTGGGGTTGTAATCAGTCCTATTTGTTTGATGTTCCATCCATCTGATTCTTTTTGCTTTGAGTCTATTCGAATGCGCTAAAGTTTGCTCATTTTCATTAGAGTCAAATCAAGCCAATTAGATTGAGTAGAAGTCAACTCTAGGTAGTCAAAGTTCATTATATCTAATTCAGATCGTTTGATACGATTCGACTAAGTTCTAGATCATTCGTTCCCTTTTGAAAGGGATGGTAATCAGTTCTATTTGATTGGAGTTCCATCCGTTCAATTCAGTTTCTTTGAGTCTATTCGAATGCTTTAAAGTTTTCTCATTCTCATTAGAGTCAAATCAAGTCAATTAGATTGAGTTGTAGTCAATTCTAGGTTGTCGATAGAATTTATTTGAGTCGATTCAAATTCTTTTGAGTTCATTGGTTCCCGTTCGATTCTAAACGAAATCTAGGGATTTTAATCAGATCTATTAAATTGAAGTTGTTTCGATCCGATTCAGTGGCTTTGACTCTATTCGTATGCCTTAAAGTTTGCTCGTTCTCATTAGAGTCAAATCAAGTCAATTAGATTGAGTAGAAGTCAATTCTAGGTAGTCAAGTTCGATATATCTAATTTTAGATCATTTGAGACGATTCGATTGAGTTTTAGATCATTCGTTCCCTTCCGAATGTGAATGAAATCAAGGGATTGTAATCAGTTCTATTCTAGTGAAGTTCCATCCATCCAATTCAGTTGCTTTGAGTCTCTACGAATGCTTTAATGTTTCCTCATTCTCATTAGAGTCAAGTCAAGTCAATCAGATTGAGTAGTAGTCAATTCTAGGTTGTCGAAATTCGTTCTATATAATTCAGTTTATTTGATTCGATTCAAATTCTTTTGAGTTCATTCGTTCCCTTTCGAATCTAAACCAAATCAAGGGATTCTAATCAGTTCTATTTGATTGAAGTTGTTTCGATCCGATTCACTGGCTTCGAGTCTATTCGAATGCCTTAAAGTTTGCTCCTTCTCATTAGAGTCAAATCACGTCAATTACATTGAGTAGAATCAATTCGAGGTAGTGAAAGTTAATTCTATTTAGTTTGGTTCATTTGAGTCGATTCGAATGAGTTTTAGATCGTTCGTTCCCTTTCGAATGTGAATGAAATGAAGGGATTGTAATCAGTTCTATTTGATTCAAGTTTCGTCCATCCGATTCAGTTGCTTTGAGTCTATTCGAATGCTATAAAGTTTTCTTATTCTCATTAGAGTCAATTCAAGTCAATTAGATTGAGTAGTAGTCAATTCTAGGTTGTCGAAATTCATTCTATCTAACTCAGTTTATTTTGAGTCGATTCAAATTCTTTTGAGTTCATTCGTTCCCGTTCGAATCTAAACGAAATCAAGGGATTCTAATCAATTCTATTTGATTGAAGTTGTTTCCATCTGATTCAGTGGCTTTGAGTCTATTCAAATGCCTTTAAAGTTTGCTCGTTCTTATTAGAGTCAAATAGTGTCAATTAGATTTAGTAGAAAGTCAATTCTAGGTAGTCGAAGTTCATTCTATCTAATTCAGTTCATTTGAGTCGATTCGAATGCTTTTCAGTTCATTTGTTCTTGTTCGAATGTAAATGAAATCAAGGGATTGTCATCAATTTTTTTTATTGAAATTCCATCCATCCGATTTAGTAGCTTTGTGTCTATTCGAATGCATTAAAGTTTGTTCGGTCTCATTAGTGTCAAATCATTAGATTGAGTAGAAGTCAATTCTTGGTAGTCAAAGTTCATTCTATCTAGTTCCGTTCATTTGAGTCGATTCGAATGAGTTTTAGATCGTTCGTTCCCTTTCGAATGTGAATGAAATCAAGGGATTAGGATCAATTCTATTTGATTGAAGTTGTTTCGATCCGATTCAGTTTCTTTGAGTATGTTCAAATGTGTTAAAGTTTGCTCGTTCTAATTAGAGTCAAATGAAGTCAATTAGAATGAGTAGAAGTCAATTCTAGGTAGTCGAAGTTCATTCTATCTAATTCATTTCATTTGAGTCGATTCGAATGTTTTTTAGTTCTTTGGTTCCTGTTCAAATGTAAATGTAATATAGGGGTTGTAATCAGTCCTATTTGTTTGATGTTCCATCCATCTGATTCTTTTTGCTTTGAGTCTATTCGAATGCGCTAAAGTTTGCTCATTTTCATTAGAGTCAAATCAAGCCAATTAGATTGAGTAGAAGTCAACTCTAGGTAGTCAAAGTTCATTATATCTAATTCAGATCGTTTGATACGATTCGACTAAGTTCTTGATCATTCGTTCCCTTTTGAAAGGGATGGTAATCAGTTCTATTTGATTGGAGTTCCATCCGTTCAATTCAGTTGCTTTGAGTCTATTCGAATGCTTTAAAGTTTTCTCCTTCTCATTAGAGTCAAATCAAGTCAATTAGATTGAGTTGTAGTCAATTCTAGGTTGTCGATACAATTTATTTGAGTCGATTCAAATTCTTTTGAGTTCATTGGTTCCCGTTCGATTCTAAACGAAATCTAGGGATTTTAATCAGATCTATTAAATTGAAGTTGTTTCGATCCGATTCAGTGGCTTTGACTCTATTCGTATGCCTTAAAGTTTGCTCGTTCTCATTAGAGTCAAATCAAGTCAATTAGATTGAGTAGAAGTCAATTCTAGGTAGTCAAGTTCAATATATCTAATTTTAGATCATTTGAGACGATTCGATTGAGTTTTAGATCATTCGTTCCCTTCCGAATGTGAATGAAATCAAGGGATTGTAATCAGTTCTATTCTATTGAAGTTCCATCCATCCAATTCAGTTGCTTTGAGTCTCTACGAATGCTTTAATGTTTCCTCATTCTCATTAGAGTCAAGTCAAGTCAATCAGATTGAGTAGTAGTCAATTCTAGGTTGTCGAAATTCGTTCTATATAATTCAGTTTATTTGATTCGATTCAAATTCTTTTGAGTTCATTCGTTCCCTTTCGAATCTAAACCAAATCAAGGGATTCTAATCAGTTCTATTTGATTGAAGTTGTTTCGATCCGATTCACTGGCTTCGAGTCTATTCGAATGCCTTAAAGTTTGCTCGTTCTCATTAGAGTCAAATCACGTGAATTACATTGAGTAGAATCAATTCGAGGTAGTGAAAGTTAATTCTATTTAGTTTGGTTCATTTGAGTCGATACGAATGAGTTTTAGATCGTTCGTTCCCTTTCGAATGTGAATGAAATGAAGGGATTGTAATCAGTTCTATTTGATTCAAGTTTCGTCCATCCGATTCAGTTGCTTTGAGTCTATTCGAATGCTATAAAGTTTCCTTATTCTCATTAGAGTCAATTCAAGTCAATTAGATTGAGTAGTAGTCAATTCTAGGTTGTCGAAATTCATTCTATCTAACTCAGTTTATTTTGAGTCGATTCAAATTCTTTCGAGTTCATTCCTTCCCGTTCGAATCTAAACGAAATCAAGGGATTCTAATCAATTCTATTTGATTGAAGTTGTTTCCATCTGATTCAGTGGCTTTGAGTCTATTCAAATGCCTTTAAAGTTTGCTCGTTCTTATTAGAGTCAAATAGTGTCAATTAGATTTAGTAGAAAGTCAATTCTAGGTAGTCGAAGTTCATTCTATCTAATTCAGTTCATTTGAGTCGATTCGAATGCTTTTCAGTTCATTTGTTCTTGTTCGAATGTAAATGAAATCAAGGGATTGTAATTAGTTTTTTTTATTGAAATTCCATCCATCCGATTTAGTAGCTTTGTGTCTATTCGAATGCATTAAAGTTTGTTCGGTCTCATTAGTGTCAAATCATTAGATTGAGTAAAAGTCAATTCTAGGTAGTCAAAGTTCATTCTATCTAATTCCGTTCATTTGAGTCGATTCGAATGAGTTTTAGATCGTTCGTTCCCTTTCGAATGTGAATGAAATCAAGGGAATAGGATCAATTCTATTTGATTGAAGTTGTTTCGATCCGATTCAGTTTCTTTGAGTATGTTCAAATGTGTTAAAGTTTGCTCGTTCTAATTAGAGTCAAATGAAGTCAATTAGAATGAGTAGAAGTCAATTCTAGGTAGTCGAAGTTCATTCTATCTAATTCATTTCATTTGAGTCGATTCGAATGTTTTTTAGTTCTTTGGTTCCTGTTCAAATGTAAATGTAATATTGGGGTTGTAATCAGTCCTATTTGTTTGATGTTCCATCCATCTGATTCTTTTTGCTTTGAGTCTATTCGAATGCGCTAAAGTTTGCTCATTTTCATTAGAGTCAAATCAAGCCAATTAGATTGAGTAGAAGTCAACTCTAGGTAGTCAAAGTTCATTATATCTAATTCAGATCGTTTGATACGATTCGACTAAGTTCTAGATCATTCGTTCCCTTTTGAAAGGGATGGTAATCAGTTCTATTTGATTGGAGTTCCATCCGTTCAATTCAGTTTCTTTGAGTCTATTCGAATGCTTTAAAGTTTTCTCATTCTCATTAGAGTCAAATCAAGTCAATTAGATTGAGTTGTAGTCAATTCTAGGTTGTCGATAGAATTTATTTGAGTCGATTCAAATTCTTTTGAGTTCATTGGTTCCCGTTCGATTCTAAACGAAATCTAGGGATTTTAATCAGATCTATTAAATTGAAGTTGTTTCGATCCGATTCAGTGGCTTTGACTCTATTCGTATGCCTTAAAGTTTGCTCGTTCTCATTAGAGTCAAATCAAGTCAATTAGATTGAGTAGAAGTCAATTCTAGGTAGTCAAGTTCGATATATCTAATTTTAGATCATTTGAGACGATTCGATTGAGTTTTAGATCATTCGTTCCCTTCCGAATGTGAATGAAATCAAGGGATTGTAATCAGTTCTATTCTAGTGAAGTTCCATCCATCCAATTCAGTTGCTTTGAGTCTCTACGAATGCTTTAATGTTTCCTCATTCTCATTAGAGTCAAGTCAAGTCAATCAGATTGAGTAGTAGTCAATTCTAGGTTGTCGAAATTCGTTCTATATAATTCAGTTTATTTGATTCGATTCAAATTCTTTTGAGTTCATTCGTTCCCTTTCGAATCTAAACCAAATCAAGGGATTCTAATCAGTTCTATTTGATTGAAGTTGTTTCGATCCGATTCACTGGCTTCGAGTCTATTCGAATGCCTTAAAGTTTGCTCCTTCTCATTAGAGTCAAATCACGTCAATTACATTGAGTAGAATCAATTCGAGGTAGTGAAAGTTAATTCTATTTAGTTTGGTTCATTTGAGTCGATTCGAATGAGTTTTAGATCGTTCGTTCCCTTTCGAATGTGAATGAAATGAAGGGATTGTAATCAGTTCTATTTGATTCAAGTTTCGTCCATCCGATTCAGTTGCTTTGAGTCTATTCGAATGCTATAAAGTTTTCTTATTCTCATTAGAGTCAATTCAAGTCAATTAGATTGAGTAGTAGTCAATTCTAGGTTGTCGAAATTCATTCTATCTAACTCAGTTTATTTTGAGTCGATTCAAATTCTTTTGAGTTCATTCGTTCCCGTTCGAATCTAAACGAAATCAAGGGATTCTAATCAATTCTATTTGATTGAAGTTGTTTCCATCTGATTCAGTGGCTTTGAGTCTATTCAAATGCCTTTAAAGTTTGCTCGTTCTTATTAGAGTCAAATAGTGTCAATTAGATTTAGTAGAAAGTCAATTCTAGGTAGTCGAAGTTCATTCTATCTAATTCAGTTCATTTGAGTCGATTCGAATGCTTTTCAGTTCATTTGTTCTTGTTCGAATGTAAATGAAATCAAGGGATTGTCATCAATTTTTTTTATTGAAATTCCATCCATCCGATTTAGTAGCTTTGTGTCTATTCGAATGCATTAAAGTTTGTTCGGTCTCATTAGTGTCAAATCATTAGATTGAGTAGAAGTCAATTCTTGGTAGTCAAAGTTCATTCTATCTAGTTCCGTTCATTTGAGTCGATTCGAATGAGTTTTAGATCGTTCGTTCCCTTTCGAATGTGAATGAAATCAAGGGATTAGGATCAATTCTATTTGATTGAAGTTGTTTCGATCCGATTCAGTTTCTTTGAGTATGTTCAAATGTGTTAAAGTTTGCTCGTTCTAATTAGAGTCAAATGAAGTCAATTAGAATGAGTAGAAGTCAATTCTAGGTAGTCGAAGTTCATTCTATCTAATTCATTTCATTTGAGTCGATTCGAATGTTTTTTAGTTCTTTGGTTCCTGTTCAAATGTAAATGTAATATAGGGGTTGTAATCAGTCCTATTTGTTTGATGTTCCATCCATCTGATTCTTTTTGCTTTGAGTCTATTCGAATGCGCTAAAGTTTGCTCATTTTCATTAGAGTCAAATCAAGCCAATTAGATTGAGTAGAAGTCAACTCTAGGTAGTCAAAGTTCATTATATCTAATTCAGATCGTTTGATACGATTCGACTAAGTTCTTGATCATTCGTTCCCTTTTGAAAGGGATGGTAATCAGTTCTATTTGATTGGAGTTCCATCCGTTCAATTCAGTTGCTTTGAGTCTATTCGAATGCTTTAAAGTTTTCTCCTTCTCATTAGAGTCAAATCAAGTCAATTAGATTGAGTTGTAGTCAATTCTAGGTTGTCGATACAATTTATTTGAGTCGATTCAAATTCTTTTGAGTTCATTGGTTCCCGTTCGATTCTAAACGAAATCTAGGGATTTTAATCAGATCTATTAAATTGAAGTTGTTTCGATCCGATTCAGTGGCTTTGACTCTATTCGTATGCCTTAAAGTTTGCTCGTTCTCATTAGAGTCAAATCAAGTCAATTAGATTGAGTAGAAGTCAATTCTAGGTAGTCAAGTTCAATATATCTAATTTTAGATCATTTGAGACGATTCGATTGAGTTTTAGATCATTCGTTCCCTTCCGAATGTGAATGAAATCAAGGGATTGTAATCAGTTCTATTCTATTGAAGTTCCATCCATCCAATTCAGTTGCTTTGAGTCTCTACGAATGCTTTAATGTTTCCTCATTCTCATTAGAGTCAAGTCAAGTCAATCAGATTGAGTAGTAGTCAATTCTAGGTTGTCGAAATTCGTTCTATATAATTCAGTTTATTTGATTCGATTCAAATTCTTTTGAGTTCATTCGTTCCCTTTCGAATCTAAACCAAATCAAGGGATTCTAATCAGTTCTATTTGATTGAAGTTGTTTCGATCCGATTCACTGGCTTCGAGTCTATTCGAATGCCTTAAAGTTTGCTCCTTCTCATTAGAGTCAAATCACGTCAATTACATTGAGTAGAATCAATTCGAGGTAGTGAAAGTTAATTCTATTTAGTTTGGTTCATTTGAGTCGATACGAATGAGTTTTAGATCGTTCGTTCCCTTTCGAATGTGAATGAAATGAAGGGATTGTAATCAGTTCTATTTGATTCAAGTTTCGTCCATCCGATTCAGTTACTTTGAGTCTATTCGAATGCTATAAAGTTTCTTTATTCTCATTAGAGTCAATTCAAGTCAATTAGATTGAGTAGTAGTCAATTCTAGGTTGTCGAAATTCATTCTATCTAACTCAGTTTATTTTGAGTCGATTCAAATTCTTTTGAGTTCATTCGTTCCCGTTCGAATCTAAACGAAATCAAGGGATTCTAATCAATTCTATTTGATTGAAGTTGTTTCCATCTGATTCAATGGCTTTGAGTCTATTCAAATGCCTTTAAAGTTTGCTCGTTCTTATTAGAGTCAAATAGTGTCAATTAGATTTAGTAGAAAGTCAATTCTAGGTAGTCGAAGTTCATTGTATCTAATTCAGTTCATTTGAGTCGATTCGAATGCTTTTCAGTTCATTTGTTCTTGTTCGAATGTAAATGAAATCAAGGGATTGTCATCAATTTTTTTTATTGAAATTCCATCCATCCCATTTAGTAGCTTTGTGTCTATTCGAATGCATTAAAGTTTGTTCGGTCTCATTAGTGTCAAATCATTAGATTGAGTAGAAGTCAATTCTAGGTAGTCAAAGTTCATTCTATCTAGTTCCGTTCATTTGAGTCGATTCGAATGAGTTTTAGATCGTTCGTTCCCTTTCGAATGTGAATGAAATCAAGGGATTAGGATCAATTCTATTTGATTGAAGTTGTTTCGATCCGATTCAGTTTCTTTGAGTATGTTCAAATGTGTTAAAGTTTGCTCGTTCTAATTAGAGTCAAATGAAGTCAATTAGAATGAGTAGAAGTCAATTCTAGGTAGTCGAAGTTCATTCTATCTAATTCATTTCATTTGAGTCGATTCGAATGTTTTTTAGTTCTTTGGTTCCTGTTCAATTGTAAATGTAATATAGGGGTTGTAATCAGTCCTATTTGTTTGATGTTCCATCCATCTGATTCTTTTTGCTTTGAGTCTATTCGAATGCGCTAAAGTTTGCTCATTTTCATTAGAGTCAAATCAAGCCAATTAGATTGAGTAGAAGTCAACTCTAGGTAATCAAAGTTCATTATATCTAATTCAGATCGTTTGATACGATTCGACTAAGTTCTTGATCATTCGTTCCCTTTTGAAAGGGATGGTAATCAGTTCTATTTGATTGGAGTTCCATCCGTTCAATTCAGTTGCTTTGAGTCTATTCGAATGCTTTAAAGTTTTCTCCTTCTCATTAGAGTCAAATCAAGTCAATTAGATTGAGTTGTAGTCAATTCTAGGTTGTCGATACAATTTATTTGAGTCGATTCAAATTCTTTTGAGTTCATTGGTTCCCGTTCGATTCTAAACGAAATCTAGGGATTTTAATCAGATCTATTAAATTGAAGTTGTTTCGATCCGATTCAGTGGCTTTGACTCTATTCGTATGCCTTAAAGTTTGCTCGTTCTCATTAGAGTCAAATCAAGTCAATTAGATTGAGTAGAAGTCAATTCTAGGTAGTCAAGTTCATTATATCTAATTTTAGATCATTTGAGACGATTCGATTGAGTTTTAGATCATTCGTTCCCTTCCGAATGTGAATGAAATCAAGGGATTGTAATAAGTTCTATTCTACTGAAGTTCCATCCATCCAATTCAGTTGCTTTGAGTCTCTACGAATGCTTTAATGTTTCCTCATTCTCATTAGAGTCAAGTCAAGTCAATCAGATTGAGTAGTAGTCAATTCTAGGTTGTCGAAATTCGTTCTATATAATTCAGTTTATTTGATTCGATTCAAATTCTTTTGAGTTCATTCGTTCCCTTTCGAATCTAAACCAAATCAAGGGATTCTAATCAGTTCTATTTGATTGAAGTTGTTTCGATCCGATTCACTGGCTTCGAGTCTATTCGAATGCCTTAAAGTTTGCTCCTTCTCATTAGAGTCAAATCACGTCAATTACATTGAGTAGAATCAATTCGAGGTAGTGAAAGTTAATTCTATTTAGTTTGGTTCATTTGAGTCGATTCGAATGAGTTTTAGATCGTTCGTTCCCTTTCGAATGTGAATGAAATGAAGGGATTGTAATCAGTTCTATTTGATTCAAGTTTCGTCCATCCGATTCAGTTGCTTTGAGTCTATTCGAATGCTATAAAGTTTCCTTATTCTCATTAGAGTCAATTCAAGTCAATTAGATTGAGTAGTAGTCAATTCTAGGTTGTCGAAATTCATTCTATCTAACTCAGTTTATTTTGAGTCCATTCAAATTCTTTTGAGTTCATTCGTTCCCGTTCGAATCTAAACGAAATCAAGGGATTCTAATCAATTCTATTTGATTGAAGTTGTTTCCATCTGATTCAGTGGCTTTGAGTCTATTCAAATGCCTTTAAAGTTTGCTCGTTCTTATTAGAGTCAAATAGTGTCAATTAGATTTAGTAGAAAGTCAATTCTAGGTAGTCGAAGTTCATTCTATCTAATTCAGTTCATTTGAGTCGATTCGAATGCTTTTCAGTTCATTTGTTCTTGTTCGAATGTAAATGAAATCAAGGGATTGTCATCAATTTTTTTTATTGAAATTCCATCCATCCGATTTAGTAGCTTTGTGTCTATTCGAATGCATTAAAGTTTGTTCGGTCTCATTAGTGTCAAATCATTAGATTGAGTAGAAGTCAATTCTTGGTAGTCAAAGTTCATTCTATCTAGTTCCGTTCATTTGAGTCGATTCGAATGAGTTTTAGATCGTTCGTTCCCTTTCGAATGTGAATGAAATCAAGGGATTAGGATCAATTCTATTTGATTGAAGTTGTTTCGATCCGATTCAGTTTCTTTGAGTATGTTCAAATGTGTTAAAGTTTGCTCGTTCTAATTAGAGTCAAATGAAGTCAATTAGAATGAGTAGAAGTCAATTCTAGGTAGTCGAAGTTCATTCTATCTAATTCATTTCATTTGAGTCGATTCGAATGTTTTTTAGTTCTTTGGTTCCTGTTCAAATGTAAATGTAATATAGGGGTTGTAATCAGTCCTATTTGTTTGATGTTCCATCCATCTGATTCTTTTTGCTTTGAGTCTATTCGAATGCGCTAAAGTTTGCTCATTTTCATTAGAGTCAAATCAAGCCAATTAGATTGAGTAGAAGTCAACTCTAGGTAGTCAAAGTTCATTATATCTAATTCAGATCGTTTGATACGATTCGACTAAGTTCTTGATCATTCGTTCCCTTTTGAAAGGGATGGTAATCAGTTCTATTTGATTGGAGTTCCATCCGTTCAATTCAGTTGCTTTGAGTCTATTCGAATGCTTTAAAGTTTTCTCCTTCTCATTAGAGTCAAATCAAGTCAATTAGATTGAGTTGTAGTCAATTCTAGGTTGTCGATACAATTTATTTGAGTCGATTCAAATTCTTTTGAGTTCATTGGTTCCCGTTCGATTCTAAACGAAATCTAGGGATTTTAATCAGATCTATTAAATTGAAGTTGTTTCGATCCGATTCAGTGGCTTTGACTCTATTCGTATGCCTTAAAGTTTGCTCGTTCTCATTAGAGTCAAATCAAGTCAATTAGATTGAGTAGAAGTCAATTCTAGGTAGTCAAGTTCAATATATCTAATTTTAGATCATTTGAGACGATTCGATTGAGTTTTAGATCATTCGTTCCCTTCCGAATGTGAATGAAATCAAGGGATTGTAATCAGTTCTATTCTATTGAAGTTCCATCCATCCAATTCAGTTGCTTTGAGTCTCTACGAATGCTTTAATGTTTCCTCATTCTCATTAGAGTCAAGTCAAGTCAATCAGATTGAGTAGTAGTCAATTCTAGGTTGTCGAAATTCGTTCTATATAATTCAGTTTATTTGATTCGATTCAAATTCTTTTGAGTTCATTCGTTCCCTTTCGAATCTAAACCAAATCAAGGGATTCTAATCAGTTCTATTTGATTGAAGTTGTTTCGATCCGATTCACTGGCTTCGAGTCTATTCGAATGCCTTAAAGTTTGCTCCTTCTCATTAGAGTCAAATCACGTCAATTACATTGAGTAGAATCAATTCGAGGTAGTGAAAGTTAATTCTATTTAGTTTGGTTCATTTGAGTCGATACGAATGAGTTTTAGATCGTTCGTTCCCTTTCGAATGTGAATGAAATGAAGGGATTGTAATCAGTTCTATTTGATTCAAGTTTCGTCCATCCGATTCAGTTACTTTGAGTCTATTCGAATGCTATAAAGTTTCTTTATTCTCATTAGAGTCAATTCAAGTCAATTAGATTGAGTAGTAGTCAATTCTAGGTTGTCGAAATTCATTCTATCTAACTCAGTTTATTTTGAGTCGATTCAAATTCTTTTGAGTTCATTCGTTCCCGTTCGAATCTAAACGAAATCAAGGGATTCTAATCAATTCTATTTGATTGAAGTTGTTTCCATCTGATTCAATGGCTTTGAGTCTATTCAAATGCCTTTAAAGTTTGCTCGTTCTTATTAGAGTCAAATAGTGTCAATTAGATTTAGTAGAAAGTCAATTCTAGGTAGTCGAAGTTCATTCTATCTAATTCAGTTCATTTGAGTCGATTCGAATGCTTTTCAGTTCATTTGTTCTTGTTCGAATGTAAATGAAATCAAGGGATTGTCATCAATTTTTTTTATTGAAATTCCATCCATCCGATTTAGTAGCTTTGTGTCTATTCGAATGCATTAAAGTTTGTTCGGTCTCATTAGTGTCAAATCATTAGATTGAGTAGAAGTCAATTCTAGGTAGTCAAAGTTCATTCTATCTAGTTCCGTTCATTTGAGTCGATTCGAATGAGTTTTAGATCGTTCGTTCCCTTTCGAATGTGAATGAAATCAAGGGATTAGGATCAATTCTATTTGATTGAAGTTGTTTCGATCCGATTCAGTTTCTTTGAGTATGTTCAAATGTGTTAAAGTTTGCTCGTTCTAATTAGAGTCAAATGAAGTCAATTAGAATGAGTAGAAGTCAATTCTAGGTAGTCGAAGTTCATTCTATCTAATTCATTTCATTTGAGTCGATTCGAATGTTTTTTAGTTCTTTGGTTCCTGTTCAAATGTAAATGTAATATAGGGGTTGTAATCAGTCCTATTTGTTTGATGTTCCATCCATCTGATTCTTTTTGCTTTGAGTCTATTCGAATGCGCTAAAGTTTGCTCATTTTCATTAGAGTCAAATCAAGCCAATTAGATTGAGTAGAAGTCAACTCTAGGTAATCAAAGTTCATTATATCTAATTCAGATCGTTTGATACGATTCGACTAAGTTCTTGATCATTCGTTCCCTTTTGAAAGGGATGGTAATCAGTTCTATTTGATTGGAGTTCCATCCGTTCAATTCAGTTGCTTTGAGTCTATTCGAATGCTTTAAAGTTTTCTCCTTCTCATTAGAGTCAAATCAAGTCAATTAGATTGAGTTGTAGTCAATTCTAGGTTGTCGATACAATTTATTTGAGTCGATTCAAATTCTTTTGAGTTCATTGGTTCCCGTTCGATTCTAAACGAAATCTAGGGATTTTAATCAGATCTATTAAATTGAAGTTGTTTCGATCCGATTCAGTGGCTTTGACTCTATTCGTATGCCTTAAAGTTTGCTCGTTCTCATTAGAGTCAAATCAAGTCAATTAGATTGAGTAGAAGTCAATTCTAGGTAGTCAAGTTCATTATATCTAATTTTAGATCATTTGAGACGATTCGATTGAGTTTTAGATCATTCGTTCCCTTCCGAATGTGAATGAAATCAAGGGATTGTAATAAGTTCTATTCTACTGAAGTTCCATCCATCCAATTCAGTTGCTTTGAGTCTCTACGAATGCTTTAATGTTTCCTCATTCTCATTAGAGTCAAGTCAAGTCAATCAGATTGAGTAGTAGTCAATTCTAGGTTGTCGAAATTCGTTCTATATAATTCAGTTTATTTGATTCGATTCAAATTCTTTTGAGTTCATTCGTTCCCTTTCGAATCTAAACCAAATCAAGGGATTCTAATCAGTTCTATTTGATTGAAGTTGTTTCGATCCGATTCACTGGCTTCGAGTCTATTCGAATGCCTTAAAGTTTGCTCCTTCTCATTAGAGTCAAATCACGTCAATTACATTGAGTAGAATCAATTCGAGGTAGTGAAAGTTAATTCTATTTAGTTTGGTTCATTTGAGTCGATTCGAATGAGTTTTAGATCGTTCGTTCCCTTTCGAATGTGAATGAAATGAAGGGATTGTAATCAGTTCTATTTGATTCAAGTTTCGTCCATCCGATTCAGTTGCTTTGAGTCTATTCGAATGCTATAAAGTTTCCTTATTCTCATTAGAGTCAATTCAAGTCAATTAGATTGAGTAGTAGTCAATTCTAGGTTGTCGAAATTCATTCTATCTAACTCAGTTTATTTTGAGTCGATTCAAATTCTTTTGAGTTCATTCGTTCCCGTTCGAATCTAAACGAAATCAAGGGATTCTAATCAATTCTATTTGATTGAAGTTGTTTCCATCTGATTCAGTGGCTTTGAGTCTATTCAAATGCCTTTAAAGTTTGCTCGTTTCTTATTAGAGTCAAATAGTGTCAATTAGATTTAGTAGAAAGTCAATTCTAGGTAGTCGAAGTTCATTCTATCTAATTCAGTCCATTTCAGTCGATTCGAATGCTTTTCAGTTCATTTGTTCTTGTTCGAATGTAAATGAAATCAAGGGATTGTCATCAATTTTTTTTATTGAAATTCCATCCATCCGATTTAGTAGCTTTGTGTCTATTCGAATGCATTAAAGTTTGTTCGGTCTCATTAGTGTCAAATCATTAGATTGAGTAGAAGTCAATTCTAGGTAGTCAAAGTTCATTCTATCTAGTTCCGTTCATTTGAGTCGATTCGAATGAGTTTTAGATCGTTCGTTCCCTTTCGAATGTGAATGAAATCAAGGGATTAGGATCAATTCTATTTGATTGAAGTTGTTTCGATCCGATTCAGTTTCTTTGAGTATGTTCAAATGTGTTAAAGTTTGCTCGTTCTAATTAGAGTCAAATGAAGTCAATTAGAATGAGTAGAAGTCAATTCTAGGTAGTCGAAGTTCATTCTATCTAATTCAGTTCATTTGAGTCGATTCGAATGCTTTTTAGTTCTTTGGTTCCTGTTCAAATGTAAATGTAATATAGGGGTTGTAATCAGTCCTATTTGTTTGATGTTCCATCCATCTGATTCTTTTTGCTTTGAGTCTATTCGAATGCGCTAAAGTTTGCTCATTTTCATTAGAGTCAAATCAAGCCAATTAGATTGAGTAGAAGTCAACTCTAGGTAGTCAAAGTTCATTATATCTAATTCAGATCGTTTGATACGATTCGAATAAGTTCTAGATCATTCGTTCCCTTTTGAAAGGGATGGTAATCAGTTCTATTTGATTGGAGTTCCATCCGTTCGATTAAGTTGCTTTGAGTCTATTCGAATGCTTTAAAGTTTTCTCCTTCCCATTAGAGTCAAATCAAGTCAATTAGATTGAGTTGTAGTCAATTCTAGGTTGTCGATTCAATTTATTTGAGTCGATTCAAATTCTTTTGAGTTCATTGGTTCCCGTTCGATTCTAAACGAAATCTAGGGATTTTAATCAGATCTAAATTGAAGTTGTTTCGATCCGATTCGGTGGCTTTGACTCTATTCGTATGCCTTAAAGTTTGCTCGTTCTCATTAGAGTCAAATCAAGTCAATTAGATTGAGTAGAAGTCAATTCTAGGCAGTCAAGTTCATTATATCTAAGTTTAGATCATTTTAGACGATTCGACTGAGTTTTAGATCATTCGTTCCCATCCGAATGTGAATGAAATCTAGGGATTGTAATCAGTTCTATTCTATTGAAGTTCCATCCATCCGATTCAGTTGCTTTGAGTCTATTCGAATGCTATAAAGTTTCCTCATTCTCATTAGAGTCAAATCAAGTCAATTAGATTGAGTAGTAGTCAATTCTAGGTTTTCGAAATTCGTTCTATATAATTCTGTTTATTTGATTCGATTCAAATTCTTTTGAGTTCATTCGTTCCCATTCGAATGTAAACGAAATCAAGGGATTCTAATCAGTTCTATTTGATTGAAGTTGTTTCGATCCGATTCAGTGGCTTTGAGTCTATTCGTATTCCTTAAAGTTTGCTCGTTCTCATTAGAGTCAAATCAAGTCAATTAGATTGAGTAGAAGTCAAATCTAGGTAGTCAAGTTCATTATATCTAATTTTAGATCATTTGAGACGATTCGAATGAGTTTTAGATCATTCATTCCCTTCCGAATGTGAATGAAATCAAGGGATTGTAATCAGTTCTATTCCATTGAAGTTCCATCCATCCGATTCAGTTGCTTTGAGTCTCTACGAATGCTATAATGTTTCCTCATTCTCATTAGAGTCAAATCAAGTCAATCAGATTGAGTAGTAGTCAATTCTAGGTTGTCGAAATTCATTCTATATAATTCAGTTTATTTGATTCGATTCAAATTCTTTTGAGTTCATTCGTTCCCTTTCGAATCTAAACCAAATCAAGGGATTCTCAGTTCTATTTGATTGAAGTTGTTTGGATCCGATTCAGTGGCTTCGAGTCTATTCGAATGCCTTAAAGTTTGCTCGTTCTCATGAGAGTCAAATCAAGTCAATTACATTGAGTAGAATCAATTCGAGGTAGTGAAAGTTCATTCTATTTAGTTTGGTTCATTTGAGTCGATTCGAATGAGTTTTAGATCGTTCGTTCCCTTTCGAATGTGAATGAAATGAAGGGATTGTAATCAGTTCTATTTGATTCAAGTTTCATCCATCCGATTCAGTTGCTTTGAGTCTATTCGAATGCTATAAAGTTTCCTTATTCCCAGTAGAGTCAAATCAAGTCAATTAGATTGAGTAGTAGTCAATTCTAGGTTGTCGAAATTCATTCTATCTAACTCAGTTTATTTTGAGTCGATTCAAATTCTTTTGAGTTCATTCGTTCCCGTTCGAATCTAAACGAAATCAAGGGATTCTAATCAATTCTATTTGATTGAAGTTGTTTCCATCTGATTCAGTGGCTTTGAGTCTATTCAAATGCCTTTAAAGTTTTCTCGTTCTTATTAGAGTCAAATAGTGTCAATTAGATTTAGTAGAAAGTCAATTCTAGGTAGTCGAAGTTCATTCTATCTAATTCAGTTCATTTGAGTCGATTCGAATGCTTTTCAGTTCATTTGTTCTTGTTCGAATGTAAATGAAATCAAGGGATTGTAATCAGTTTTTTTTATTGAAATTCCATCCATCCGATTTAGTAGCTTTGTGTCTATTCGAATGCATTAAAGTTTGTTCGGTCTCATTAGTGTCAAATCATTAGATTGAGTAAAATTCAATTCTAGGTAGTCAAAGTTCATTCTATCTAATTCCGTTCATTTGAGTCGATTCGAATGAGTTTTAGATCGTTCGTTCCCTTTCGAATGTGAATGAAATCAAGGGAATAAGATCAATTCTATTTGATTGAAGTTGTTTCGATCCGATTCAGTTTCTTTGAGTATGTTCAAATGTGTTAAAGTTTGCTCGTTCTAATTAGAGTCAAATGAAGTCAATTAGAATGAGTAGAAGTCAATTCTAGGTAGTCGAAGTTCATTCTATCTAATTCATTTCATTTGAGTCGATTCGAATGTTTTTTAGTTCTTTGGTTCCTGTTCAAATGTAAATGTAATATAGGGGTTGTAATCAGTCCTATTTGTTTGATGTTCCATCCATCTGATTCTTTTTGCTTTGAGTCTATTCGAATGCGCTAAAGTTTGCTCATTTTCATTAGAGTCAAATCAAGCCAATTAGATTGAGTAGAAGTTAACTCTAGGTAGTCAAAGTTCATTATATCTAATTCAGATCGTTTGATACGATTCGAATAAGTTCTAGATCATTCGTTCCCTTTTGAAAGGGATGGTAATCAGTTCTATTTGATTGGAGTTCCATCCGTTCAATTCAGTTGCTTTGAGTCTATTCGAATGCTTTAAAGTTTTCTCCTTCTCATTAGAGTCAAATCAAGTCAATTAGATTGAGTTGTAGTCAATTCTAGGTTGTCGATACAATTTATTTGAGTCGATTCAAATTCTTTTGAGTTCATTGGTTCCCGTTCGATTCTAAACGAAATCTAGGGATTTTAATCAGATCTATTAAATTGAAGTTGTTTCGATCCGATTCAGTGGCTTTGACTCTATTCGTATGCCTTAAAGTTTGCTCGTTCTCATTAGAGTCAAATCAAGTCAATTAGATTGAGTAGAAGTCAATTCTAGGTAGTCAGGTTCATTATATCTAATTTTAGATCATTTGAGACGATTCGATTGAGTTTTAGATCATTCGTTCCATTCCGAATGTGAATGAAATCAAGGGATTGTAATCAGTTCTATTCTATTGAAGTTCCATCCATCCAATTCAGTTGCTTTGAGTCTCTACGAATGCTTTAATGTTTCCTCATTCTCATTAGAGTCAAGTCAAGTCAATCAGATTGAGTAGTAGTCAATTCTAGGTTGTCGAAATTCGTTCTATATAATTCAGTATATTTGATTCGATTCAAATTCTTTTGAGTTCATTCGTTCCCATTCGAATCTAAACGAAATCAAGGGATTCTAATCAGTTCTATTTGGTTGAAGCTGTTTTGATCCGATTCAGTGGCTTTGAGTCTATTCGAATGCCTTAAAGTTTGTTCGTTCTCAATAGAGTCAAATCAAGTCAATTACATTGAGTAGAATCAATTTGGGGTAGTGAAAGTTCATTCTATTTAATTCGGTTCATTTGAGTCGATTCGAATGAGTTTTAGATCGTTCGTTCCCTTTCGAATGTGAATGAAATGAAGGGATTGTAATCAGTTCTGTTTGATTCAAGTTTCGTCCATCCGATTCAGTTGCTTTGAGTCTATTCGAATGCTATAAAGTTTCCTTATTCTCATTAGAGTCAAATCAAGTCAATTAGACTGTGTAGTAGTTAATTCTAGGTCGAAATTCATTCTATCTAACTCAGTTTATTTTGAGTCGATTCAAATTCTTTTGAGTCCATTCGTTCCCGTTCGAATCTAAATGAAATCAAGGGATTGTAATCAGTTCTATTCTATTGAAGTTCCATCCATCCGATTCAGTTGCTTTGAGTCTCTACGAATGCTTTAATGTTTCCTCATTCTCATTAGAGTCAAGTCAAGTCAATCAGATTGAGTAGTAGTCAATTCTAGGTTGTCGAAATTCGTTCTATATAATTCAGTTTATTTGATTCGATTCAAATTCTTTTGAGTTCATTCGTTCCCTTTCGAATCTAAACCAAATCAAGGGATTCTAATCAGTTCTATTTGATTGAAGTTGTTTCGATCCGATTCACTGGCTTTGAGTCTATTCAAATGACTTAAAGTTTGCTCGTTCTTATTAGAGTCAAATAGTGTCAATTAGATTTAGTAGAAGTCAATTCTATGTAGTCGAAGTTCATTCTATCTAATTCAGTTCATTTGAGTCCATTCGAATGCTTTTTAGTTCATTTGTTCTTGTTCGAATGTAAATGAAATCTAGGGATTGTGATCAGTTTTTTTTATTGAAATTCCATCCATCCGATTTAGTTGCTTTGTGTCTATTCGAATGCATTAAAGTTTGTTCGGTCTCATTAGTGTCAAATCATTAGATTGAGTAGAAGTCAATTCTAGGTAGTCAAAATTCATTCTATCTAATTCCGTTCATTTGAGTCGATTCGAATGAGTTTTAGATCGTTCGTTCCCTTTCGAATGGGAATGAAATCAAGGGATTAGGATCAGTTCTATTTGATTGAAGTTGTTTCGATCCGATTCAGTTTCTTTGAGTATGTTCAAATGTGTTAAAGTTTGCTCGTTCTAATTAGAGTCAAATGAAGTCAATTAGAATGAGTAGAAGTCAATTCTAGGTAGTCGAAGTTCATTCTATCTAATTCATTTCATTTGAGTCGATTCGAATGTTTTTTAGTTCTTTGGTTCCTGTTCAAATGTAAATGTAATATAGGGGTTGTAATCAGTCCTATTTGATTGATGTTCCATCCATCTGATTCTTTTGCTTTGAGTCTATTCGAATGCGCTAAAGTTTGCTCATTTTCATTAGAGTCAAATCAAGTCAATTAGATTGAGTAGAAGTCAACTCTAGGTAGTCAAAGCTCATTATATCTAATTCAGATCGTTTGATACGATTCGAATAAGTTCTAGATCATTCGTTCCCTTTTGAAAGGGAAGGTAATCAGTTCTATTTGATTGGAGTTTCATCCATTCGATTCAGTTGCTTTGAGTCTATTCGAATGCTTTAAAGTTTTCTCCTTCTCATTAGAGTCAAATCAAGTCGATTAGATTGAGTTGTAGTCAATTCTAGGTTGTCGATTCAATTTATTTGAGTCGATTCAAATTCTTTTAAGTTCATTGGTTCCCGTTCGATTCTAAAGGAAATCTAGGGATTTTAATCAGATCGATTAAATTGAAGTTGTTTCGATCAGATTCAGTGGCTTTGACTCTATTCTTGTGCCTTAAAGTTTGCTCGTTCTCATTAGAGTCAAATCAAGTCAATTAGATTGAGTAGAAGTCAATTCTAGGTAGTCAAGTTCATTATATCTACTTTTAGATCATTTGAGACGATTCGATTGAGTTTTAGATCACTCGTTCCCTTCCGAATGTGAATGAAATCAAGCGATTGTAATCAGTTCTATTCTATTGAAGTTCCATCCATCCGATTCAGTTGCTTTGAGTCTCTTCCAATGCTATAAAGTTTCCTCATTCTCATTAGAGTCAAATCAAGTCAATCAGATTGAGTAGTAGTCAATTCTAGGTTGTCGAAATTCGTTCTATATAATTCAGTTTATTTGATTCGATTCAAATTCTTTTGAGTTCATTCGTTCCCATTCGAATCTAAACCGAATCAAGGGATTCTAATCAGTTCTATTTGATTGAAGTTGTTTTGATCCGATTCAGTGGCTTCGAGTGTATTCGAATGCCTTAAAGTTTGCTCGTTCTCATTAGAGTCAAATCAAGTCAATTATATTGAGTAGAATCAATTCGAGGTAGTGAAAGTTCATTCTATTTAATTCGGTTCATTTGAGTCGATTCGAATGAGTTTTAGATCGTTCGTTCCCTTTCGAATGTGAATGAAATGAAGGGATTGTAATCAGTTCTACTTGTTTCAAGTTTCATCCATCCGATTCAGTTGCTTTGAGTCTATTCGAATTCTATAAAGTTTCCTTATTCTCATTAGAGTCAAATCAAGTCAATTAGATTGAGTAGTAGTCAATTCTAGGTTGTCGAAATTCATTCTATCTAACTCAGTTTATTTTGTGTTGATTCAAATTCTTTTGAGTTCATTCGTTCCCGTTCGAATCTAAACGAAATCAAGAGTTTCTAATCAGTTCTATTTGATTGAAGTTGTTTCGATCGGATTCAGTGGCTTTGAGTCTATTCAAATGCCTTAAAGTTTGCTCGTTCTTATTAGAGTCAAATAGTGTAAATTAGATTTAGTAGAAGTCAATTCTAGGTAGTCGAAGTTCATTCTATCTAATTCAGTTCATTTGAGTCAATTCGAATACTTTTTAGTTCATTTGTTCTTGTTCGAATGTAAATGAAATCAAGGGATTGTAATCAGTTTTTTTTATTGAAATTCCATCCATCTGATTTAGTTGCTTTGTGTCTATTCAAATGCATTAAAGTTTGTTCGGTCTCATTAGTGTCAAATCATTAGATTGAGTAGAAGTCAATTCTAGGTAGTCAAAGTTCAATCTATCTAATTTCGTTCATTTGAGTCGATTCGAATGAGTTTTAGATCGTTCGTTCCCTTTCGAATGTGAATGAAATCAAGGGATTAGGATCAGTTCTATTTGATTGAAGTTGTTTCGATCCGATTCAGTTTCTTTGAGTATGTTCAAATGTGTTAAAGTTTTCTCGTTCTAATTAGAGTCAAATGAAGTCAATTAGAATGAGTAGAAGTCAATTCTAGGTAGTCGAAATTCATTCTATCTAATTCAGTTCATTTGAGTCGATTCGAATGCTTTTTAGTTCTTTGGTTCCTGTTCAAATGTAAATGAAATTGAGGGGTTATAATCAGTCCTATTTGATTGATGTTCCATCCATCTGATTCTTTTGCTTTGAGTCTATTCGAATGCGCTAAAGTTTGCTCATTTTCATTAGAGTCAAATCAAGTCAATTAGATTGAGTAGAAGTCAACTCTAGGTAGTCAAAGTTCATTATATCTAATTCTGATCGTTTGATACGATTCGAATAAGTTCTAGATCATTCGTTCCCTTTTGAAAGGGATGGTAATCAGTTCTATTTGATTGGAGTTCCATCGTTTCGATTCAGTTGCTTTGAGTCTATTCGAATGATTTAAAGTTTTCTCCTTCTCATTAGAGTCATATAGAGTCAATTAGATTGAGTTGTAGTCAATTCTAGGTTGTCGATTCAATTTATTTGAGTCGATACAAATTCTTTTGAGTTCATTGGTTCCCGTTCAATTCTAAACGAAATCTAGGGATTTTAATCAGATCTATTAAATTGAAGTTGTTTCGATCCGTTTCAGTGGCTTTGAGTCTATTCGTATGCCTTAAAGTTTGGTCGTTCTCATTAGAGTCAAATCAAGTCAATTAGATTGAGTAGAAGTCAATTCTAGGTAGTCAAGTTCATTATATCTAATTTTAGATCATTTGAGACGATTCGATTGAGTTTTAGATCATTCGTTCCCTTCCGAATGTGAATGAAATCAAGGGATTGTAATCAGTTCTATTCTATTGAAGTTCCATCTATCCGATTCAGTTTCTTTGAGTCTATTCGAATGCTATAAAGTTTCCTCATTCACATTAGAGTCAAATCAAGTCAATTAGATTGAGTAGTAGTCAATTCTAGGTTGTCGAAATTCGTTCTATATAATTCAGTTTATTTGATTCGATTCAAATTCTTTTGAGTTCATTCGTTCCCATTCGAATCTAAACCAAATCAAGGGATTCTAATCAGTTTGTATTTGATTGAAGTTGTTTCGATCCGATTCAGTGGCTTTGAGTCTATTCGAATGCCTTAAAGTTTGCTCGTTCTCATTAGAGGCAAATCAAGTCAATTACATTGAGTAGAATCAATTCGAGGTAGTGAAAGTTCATTCTATTTAATTCGGTTCATTTGAGTCGATTCGAATGAGTTTTTAGATCATTCGTTCCCTTCCGAATGTGAATGAAATCAAGGGATTGTAATCAGTTCTATTCTATTGAAGTTCCATCAGTCCGATTCAGTCGCTTTGAGTCTCTTCGAATGCTATAAAGTTTCCTCATTCTCATTAGAGTCAAATCAAGTCAATTAGATTGAGTAGTAGTCAATTCTAGGTTGTCGAAATTCATTCTATCCAACTCAGTTTATTTTGTGTCGATTCAAATTCTTTTGAGTTCATTCGTTCCCGTTCGAATCTAAACGAAATCAAGGGATTCCAATCAGTTATATTTGATTGAAGTTGTTTCGATCAAATTCAGTGGCTTTGAGTCTATTCAAATGCCTCAAAGTTTGCTCGTTCTTATTAGAGTCAAATAGTGTCAATTAGATTTAGTACAAAGTCAATTCTAGGTAGTCGAAGTTCATTCTATCTAATTCAGTTCATTTGAGTCGATTCGAATGCTTTTTAGTTCGTTTGTTCTTGTTCGAATGTAAATGAAATCAAGGGATTGTAATCAGTTTTTTTTATTGAAATTCCATCCATCCGATTTAGTAGCTTTGTGTCTATTCGAATGCATTAAAGTTTGTTCGGTCTCATTAGTGTCAAATCATTAGATTGAGTAAAAGTCAATTCTAGGTAGTCAAAGTTCATTCTATCTAATTCCGTTCATTTGAGTCGATTCGAATGAGTTTTAGATCGTTCGTTCCCTTTCGAATGTGAATGAAATCAAGGGAATAGGATCAATTCTATTTGATTGAAGTTGTTTCGATCCGATTCAGTTTCTTTGAGTATGTTCAAATGTGTTAAAGTTTGCTCGTTCTAATTAGAGTCAAATGAAGTCAATTAGAATGAGTAGAAGTCAATTCTAGGTAGTCGAAGTTCATTCTATCTAATTCATTTCATTTGAGTCGATTCGAATGTTTTTTAGTTCTTTGGTTCCTGTTCAAATGTAAATGTAATATTGGGGTTGTAATCAGTCCTATTTGTTTGATGTTCCATCCATCTGATTCTTTTTGCTTTGAGTCTATTCGAATGCGCTAAAGTTTGCTCATTTTCATTAGAGTCAAATCAAGCCAATTAGATTGAGTAGAAGTCAACTCTAGGTAGTCAAAGTTCATTATATCTAATTCAGATCGTTTGATACGATTCGACTAAGTTCTAGATCATTCGTTCCCTTTTGAAAGGGATGGTAATCAGTTCTATTTGATTGGAGTTCCATCCGTTCAATTCAGTTGCTTTGAGTCTATTCGAATGCTTTAAAGTTTTCTCATTCTCATTAGAGTCAAATCAAGTCAATTAGATTGAGTTGTAGTCAATTCTAGGTTGTCGATACAATTTATTTGAGTCGATTCAAATTCTTTTGAGTTCATTGGTTCCCGTTCGATTCTAAACGAAATCTAGGGATTTTAATCAGATCTATTAAATTGAAGTTGTTTCGATCCGATTCAGTGGCTTTGACTCTATTCGTATGCCTTAAAGTTTGCTCGTTCTCATTAGAGTCAAATCAAGTCAATTAGATTGAGTAGAAGTCAATTCTAGGTAGTCAAGTTCGATATATCTAATTTTAGATCATTTGAGACGATTCGATTGAGTTTTAGATCATTCGTTCCCTTCCGAATGTGAATGAAATCAAGGGATTGTAATCAGTTCTATTCTATTGAAGTTCCATCCATCCAATTCAGTTGCTTTGAGTCTCTACGAATGCTTTAATGTTTCCTCATTCTCATTAGAGTCAAGTCAAGTCAATCAGATTGAGTAGTAGTCAATTCTAGGTTGTCGAAATTCGTTCTATATAATTCAGTTTATTTGATTCGATTCAAATTCTTTTGAGTTCATTCGTTCCCTTTCGAATCTAAACCAAATCAAGGGATTCTAATCAGTTCTATTTGATTGAAGTTGTTTCGATCCGATTCACTGGCTTCGAGTCTATTCGAATGCCTTAAAGTTTGCTCCTTCTCATTAGAGTCAAATCACGTCAATTACATTGAGTAGAATCAATTCGAGGTAGTGAAAGTTAATTCTATTTAGTTTGGTTCATTTGAGTCGATTCGAATGAGTTTTAGATCGTTCGTTCCCTTTCGAATGTGAATGAAATGAAGGGATTGTAATCAGTTCTATTTGATTCAAGTTTCGTCCATCCGATTCAGTTGCTTTGAGTCTATTCGAATGCTATAAAGTTTCCTTATTCTCATTAGAGTCAATTCAAGTCAATTAGATTGAGTAGTAGTCAATTCTAGGTTGTCGAAATTCATTCTATCTAACTCAGTTTATTTTGAGTCGATTCAAATTCTTTTGAGTTCATTCGTTCCCGTTCGAATCTAAACGAAATCAAGGGATTCTAATCAATTCTATTTGATTGAAGTTGTTTCCATCTGATTCAGTGGCTTTGAGTCTATTCAAATGCCTTTAAAGTTTGCTCGTTCTTATTAGAGTCAAATAGTGTCAATTAGATTTAGTAGAAAGTCAATTCTAGGTAGTCGAAGTTCATTCTATCTAATTCAGTTCATTTGAGTCGATTCGAATGCTTTTCAGTTCATTTGTTCTTGTTCGAATGTAAATGAAATCAAGGGATTGTCATCAATTTTTTTTATTGAAATTCCATCCATCCGATTTAGTAGCTTTGTGTCTATTCGAATGCATTAAAGTTTGTTCGGTCTCATTAGTGTCAAATCATTAGATTGAGTAGAAGTCAATTCTTGGTAGTCAAAGTTCATTCTATCTAGTTCCGTTCATTTGAGTCGATTCGAATGAGTTTTAGATCGTTCGTTCCCTTTCGAATGTGAATGAAATCAAGGGATTAGGATCAATTCTATTTGATTGAAGTTGTTTCGATCCGATTCAGTTTCTTTGAGTATGTTCAAATGTGTTAAAGTTTGCTCGTTCTAATTAGAGTCAAATGAAGTCAATTAGAATGAGTAGAAGTCAATTCTAGGTAGTCGAAGTTCATTCTATCTAATTCATTTCATTTGAGTCGATTCGAATGTTTTTTAGTTCTTTGGTTCCTGTTCAAATGTAAATGTAATATAGGGGTTGTAATCAGTCCTATTTGTTTGATGTTCCATCCATCTGATTCTTTTTGCTTTGAGTCTATTCG
The DNA here is from genome assembly GCA_030490835.1 of Annona cherimola. NCBI lineage: Eukaryota > Viridiplantae > Streptophyta > Magnoliopsida > Magnoliales > Annonaceae > Annona > Annona cherimola. Next base: position 232,754 of record JASFXW010000067.1, read on the forward strand.
AATGCGCTAAAGTTTGCTCATTTTCATTAGAGTCAAATCAAGCCAATTAGATTGAGTAGAAGTCAACTCTAGGTAGTCAAAGTTCATTATATCTAATTCAGATCGTTTGATACGATTCGACTAAGTTCTTGATCATTCGTTCCCTTTTGAAAGGGATGGTAATCAGTTCTATTTGATTGGAGTTCCATCCGTTCAATTCAGTTGCTTTGAGTCTATTCGAATGCTTTAAAGTTTTCTCCTTCTCATTAGAGTCAAATCAAGTCAATTAGATTGAGTTGTAGTCAATTCTAGGTTGTCGATACAATTTATTTGAGTCGATTCAAATTCTTTTGAGTTCATTGGTTCCCGTTCGATTCTAAATGAAATCTAGGGATTTTAATCAGATCTATTAAATTGAAGTTGTTTCGATCCGATTCAGTGGCTTTGACTCTATTCGTATGCCTTAAAGTTTGCTCGTTCTCATTAGAGTCAAATCAAGTCAATTAGATTGAGTAGAAGTCAATTCTAGGTAGTCAAGTTCAATATATCTAATTTTAGATCATTTGAGACGATTCGATTGAGTTTTAGATCATTCGTTCCCTTCCGAATGTGAATGAAATCAAGGGATTGTAATCAGTTCTATTCTATTGAAGTTCCATCCATCCAATTCAGTTGCTTTGAGTCTCTACGAATGCTTTAATGTTTCCTCATTCTCATTAGAGTCAAGTCAAGTCAATCAGATTGAGTAGTAGTCAATTCTAGGTTGTCGAAATTCGTTCTATATAATTCAGTTTATTTGATTCGATTCAAATTCTTTTGAGTTCATTCGTTCCCTTTCGAATCTAAACCAAATCAAGGGATTCTAATCAGTTCTATTTGATTGAAGTTGTTTCGATCCGATTCACTGGCTTCGAGTCTATTCGAATGCCTTAAAGTTTGCTCCTTCTCATTAGAGTCAAATCACGTCAATTACATTGAGTAGAATCAATTCGAGGTAGTGAAAGTTAATTCTATTTAGTTTGGTTCATTTGAGTCGATACGAATGAGTTTTAGATCATTCGTTCCCTTTCGAATGTGAATGAAATGAAGGGATTGTAATCAGTTCTATTTGATTCAAGTTTCGTCCACCGATTCAGTTACTTTGAGTCTATTCGAATGCTATAAAGTTTCTTTATTCTCATTAGAGTCAATTCAAGTCAATTAGATTGAGTAGTAGTCAATTCTAGGTTGTCGAAATTCATTCTATCTAACTCAGTTTATTTTGAGTCGATTCAAATTCTTTTGAGTTCATTCGTTCCCGTTCGAATCTAAACGAAATCAAGGGATTCTAATCAATTCTATTTGATTGAAGTTGTTTCCATCTGATTCAATGGCTTTGAGTCTATTCAAATGCCTTTAAAGTTTGCTCGTTCTTATTAGAGTCAAATAGTGTCAATTAGATTTAGTAGAAAGTCAATTCTAGGTAGTCGAAGTTCATTCTATCTAATTCAGTTCATTTGAGTCGATTCGAATGCTTTTCAGTTCATTTGTTCTTGTTCGAATGTAAATGAAATCAAGGGATTGTCATCAATTTTTTTTATTGAAATTCCATCCATCCGATTTAGTAGCTTTGTGTCTATTCGAATGCATTAAAGTTTGTTCGGTCTCATTAGTGTCAAATCATTAGATTGAGTAGAAGTCAATTCTAGGTAGTCAAAGTTCATTCTATCTAGTTCCGTTCATTTGAGTCGATTCGAATGAGTTTTAGATCGTTCGTTCCCTTTCGAATGTGAATGAAATCAAGGGATTAGGATCAATTCTATTTGATTGAAGTTGTTTCGATCCGATTCAGTTTCTTTGAGTATGTTCAAATGTGTTAAAGTTTGCTCGTTCTAATTAGAGTCAAATGAAGTCAATTAGAATGAGTAGAAGTCAATTCTAGGTAGTCGAAGTTCATTCTATCTAATTCATTTCATTTGAGTCGATTCGAATGTTTTTTAGTTCTTTGGTTCCTGTTCAAATGTAAATGTAATATAGGGGTTGTAATCAGTCCTATTTGTTTGATGTTCCATCCATCTGATTCTTTTTGCTTTGAGTCTATTCGAATGCGCTAAAGTTTGCTCATTTTCATTAGAGTCAAATCAAGCCAATTAGATTGAGTAGAAGTCAACTCTAGGTAATCAAAGTTCATTATATCTAATTCAGATCGTTTGATACGATTCGACTAAGTTCTTGATCATTCGTTCCCTTTTGAAAGGGATGGTAATCAGTTCTATTTGATTGGAGTTCCATCCGTTCAATTCAGTTGCTTTGAGTCTATTCGAATGCTTTAAAGTTTTCTCCTTCTCATTAGAGTCAAATCAAGTCAATTAGATTGAGTTGTAGTCAATTCTAGGTGGTCGATACAATTTATTTGAGTCGATTCAAATTCTTTTGAGTTCATTGGTTCCCGTTCGATTCTAAACGAAATCTAGGGATTTTAATCAGATCTATTAAATTGAAGTTGTTTCGATCCGATTCAGTGGCTTTGACTCTATTCGTATGCCTTAAAGTTTGCTCGTTCTCATTAGAGTCAAATCAAGTCAATTAGATTGAGTAGAAGTCAATTCTAGGTAGTCAAGTTCATTATATCTAATTTTAGATCATTTGAGACGATTCGATTGAGTTTTAGATCATTCGTTCCCTTCCGAATGTGAATGAAATCAAGGGATTGTAATAAGTTCTATTCTACTGAAGTTCCATCCATCCAATTCAGTTGCTTTGAGTCTCTACGAATGCTTTAATGTTTCCTCATTCTCATTAGAGTCAAGTCAAGTCAATAAGATTGAGTAGTAGTCAATTCTAGGTTGTCGAAATTCGTTCTATATAATTCAGTTTATTTGATTCGATTCAAATTCTTTTGAGTTCATTCGTTCCCTTTCGAATCTAAACTAAATCAAGGGATTCTAATCAGTTCTATTTGATTGAAGTTGTTTCGATCCGATTCACTGGCTTCGAGTCTATTCGAATGCCTTAAAGTTTGCTCGTTCTCATTAGAGTCAAATCACGTCAATTACATTGAGTAGAATCAATTCGAGGTAGTGAAAGTTAATTCTATTTAGTTTGGTTCATTTGAGTCGATTCGAATGAGTTTTAGATCGTTCGTTCCCTTTCGAATGTGAATGAAATGAAGGGATTGTAATCAGTTCTATTTGATTCAAGTTTCGTCCATCCGATTCAGTTGCTTTGAGTCTATTCGAATGCTATAAAGTTTCCTTATTCTCATTAGAGTCAATTCAAGTCAATTAGATTGAGTAGTAGTCAATTCTAGGTTGTCGAAATTCATTCTATCTAACTCAGTTTATTTTGAGTCGATTCAAATTCTTTTGAGTTCATTCGTTCCCGTTCGAATCTAAACGAAATCAAGGGATTCTAATCAATTCTATTTGATTGAAGTTGTTTCCATCTGATTCAGTGGCTTTGAGTCTATTCAAATGCCTTTAAAGTTTGCTCGTTTCTTATTAGAGTCAAATAGTGTCAATTAGATTTAGTAGAAAGTCAATTCTAGGTAGTCGAAGTTCATTCTATCTAATTCAGTCCATTTCAGTCGATTCGAATGCTTTTCAGTTCATTTGTTCTTGTTCGAATGTAAATGAAATCAAGGGATTGTCATCAATTTTTTTTATTGAAATTCCATCCATCCGATTTAGTAGCTTTGTGTCTATTCGAATGCATTAAAGTTTGTTCGGTCTCATTAGTGTCAAATCATTAGATTGAGTAGAAGTCAATTCTAGGTAGTCAAAGTTCATTCTATCTAGTTCCGTTCATTTGAGTCGATTCGAATGAGTTTTAGATCGTTCGTTCCCTTTCGAATGTGAATGAAATCAAGGGATTAGGATCAATTCTATTTGATTGAAGTTGTTTCGATCCGATTCAGTTTCTTTGAGTATGTTCAAATGTGTTAAAGTTTGCTCGTTCTAATTAGAGTCAAATGAAGTCAATTAGAATGAGTAGAAGTCAATTCTAGGTAGTCGAAGTTCATTCTATCTAATTCAGTTCATTTGAGTCGATTCGAATGCTTTTTAGTTCTTTGGTTCCTGTTCAAATGTAAATGTAATATAGGGGTTGTAATCAGTCCTATTTGTTTGATGTTCCATCCATCTGATTCTTTTTGCTTTGAGTCTATTCGAATGCGCTAAAGTTTGCTCATTTTCATTAGAGTCAAATCAAGCCAATTAGATTGAGTAGAAGTCAACTCTAGGTAGTCAAAGTTCATTATATCTAATTCAGATCGTTTGATACGATTCGAATAAGTTCTAGATCATTCGTTCCCTTTTGAAAGGGATGGTAATCAGTTCTATTTGATTGGAGTTCCATCCGTTCGATTAAGTTGCTTTGAGTCTATTCGAATGCTTTAAAGTTTTCTCCTTCCCATTAGAGTCAAATCAAGTCAATTAGATTGAGTTGTAGTCAATTCTAGGTTGTCGATTCAATTTATTTGAGTCGATTCAAATTCTTTTGAGTTCATTGGTTCCCGTTCGATTCTAAACGAAATCTAGGGATTTTAATCAGATCTAAATTGAAGTTGTTTCGATCCGATTCGGTGGCTTTGACTCTATTCGTATGCCTTAAAGTTTGCTCGTTCTCATTAGAGTCAAATCAAGTCAATTAGATTGAGTAGAAGTCAATTCTAGGCAGTCAAGTTCATTATATCTAAGTTTAGATCATTTTAGACGATTCGACTGAGTTTTAGATCATTCGTTCCCATCCGAATGTGAATGAAATCTAGGGATTGTAATCAGTTCTATTCTATTGAAGTTCCATCCATCCGATTCAGTTGCTTTGAGTCTATTCGAATGCTATAAAGTTTCCTCATTCTCATTAGAGTCAAATCAAGTCAATTAGATTGAGTAGTAGTCAATTCTAGGTTTTCGAAATTCGTTCTATATAATTCTGTTTATTTGATTCGATTCAAATTCTTTTGAGTTCATTCGTTCCCATTCGAATGTAAACGAAATCAAGGGATTCTAATCAGTTCTATTTGATTGAAGTTGTTTCGATCCGATTCAGTGGCTTTGAGTCTATTCGTATTCCTTAAAGTTTGCTCGTTCTCATTAGAGTCAAATCAAGTCAATTAGATTGAGTAGAAGTCAAATCTAGGTAGTCAAGTTCATTATATCTAATTTTAGATCATTTGAGACGATTCGAATGAGTTTTAGATCATTCATTCCCTTCCGAATGTGAATGAAATCAAGGGATTGTAATCAGTTCTATTCCATTGAAGTTCCATCCATCCGATTCAGTTGCTTTGAGTCTCTACGAATGCTATAATGTTTCCTCATTCTCATTAGAGTCAAATCAAGTCAATCAGATTGAGTAGTAGTCAATTCTAGGTTGTCGAAATTCATTCTATATAATTCAGTTTATTTGATTCGATTCAAATTCTTTTGAGTTCATTCGTTCCCTTTCGAATCTAAACCAAATCAAGGGATTCTCAGTTCTATTTGATTGAAGTTGTTTGGATCCGATTCAGTGGCTTCGAGTCTATTCGAATGCCTTAAAGTTTGCTCGTTCTCATGAGAGTCAAATCAAGTCAATTACATTGAGTAGAATCAATTCGAGGTAGTGAAAGTTCATTCTATTTAGTTTGGTTCATTTGAGTCGATTCGAATGAGTTTTAGATCGTTCGTTCCCTTTCGAATGTGAATGAAATGAAGGGATTGTAATCAGTTCTATTTGATTCAAGTTTCATCCATCCGATTCAGTTGCTTTGAGTCTATTCGAATGCTATAAAGTTTCCTTATTCCCAGTAGAGTCAAATCAAGTCAATTAGATTGAGTAGTAGTCAATTCTAGGTTGTCGAAATTCATTCTATCTAACTCAGTTTATTTTGAGTCGATTCAAATTCTTTTGAGTTCATTCGTTCCCGTTCGAATCTAAACGAAATCAAGGGATTCTAATCAATTCTATTTGATTGAAGTTGTTTCCATCTGATTCAGTGGCTTTGAGTCTATTCAAATGCCTTTAAAGTTTGCTCGTTCTTATTAGAGTCAAATAGTGTCAATTAGATTTAGTAGAAAGTCAATTCTAGGTAGTCGAAGTTCATTCTATCTAATTCAGTTCATTTGAGTCGATTCGAATGCTTTTCAGTTCATTTGTTCTTGTTCGAATGTAAATGAAATCAAGGGATTGTAATCAGTTTTTTTTATTGAAATTCCATCCATCCGATTTAGTAGCTTTGTGTCTATTCGAATGCATTAAAGTTTGTTCGGTCTCATTAGTGTCAAATCATTAGATTGAGTAAAATTCAATTCTAGGTAGTCAAAGTTCATTCTATCTAATTCCGTTCATTTGAGTCGATTCGAATGAGTTTTAGATCGTTCGTTCCCTTTCGAATGTGAATGAAATCAAGGGAATAAGATCAATTCTATTTGATTGAAGTTGTTTCGATCCGATTCAGTTTCTTTGAGTATGTTCAAATGTGTTAAAGTTTGCTCGTTCTAATTAGAGTCAAATGAAGTCAATTAGAATGAGTAGAAGTCAATTCTAGGTAGTCGAAGTTCATTCTATCTAATTCATTTCATTTGAGTCGATTCGAATGTTTTTTAGTTCTTTGGTTCCTGTTCAAATGTAAATGTAATATAGGGGTTGTAATCAGTCCTATTTGTTTGATGTTCCATCCATCTGATTCTTTTTGCTTTGAGTCTATTCGAATGCGCTAAAGTTTGCTCATTTTCATTAGAGTCAAATCAAGCCAATTAGATTGAGTAGAAGTTAACTCTAGGTAGTCAAAGTTCATTATATCTAATTCAGATCGTTTGATACGATTCGAATAAGTTCTAGATCATTCGTTCCCTTTTGAAAGGGATGGTAATCAGTTCTATTTGATTGGAGTTCCATCCGTTCAATTCAGTTGCTTTGAGTCTATTCGAATGCTTTAAAGTTTTCTCCTTCTCATTAGAGTCAAATCAAGTCAATTAGATTGAGTTGTAGTCAATTCTAGGTTGTCGATACAATTTATTTGAGTCGATTCAAATTCTTTTGAGTTCATTGGTTCCCGTTCGATTCTAAACGAAATCTAGGGATTTTAATCAGATCTATTAAATTGAAGTTGTTTCGATCCGATTCAGTGGCTTTGACTCTATTCGTATGCCTTAAAGTTTGCTCATTCTCATTAGAGTCAAATCAAGTCAATTAGATTGAGTAGAAGTCAATTCTAGGTAGTCAAGTTCATTATATCTAATTTTAGATCATTTGAGACGATTCGATTGAGTTTTAGATCATTCGTTCCATTCCGAATGTGAATGAAATCAAGGGATTGTAATCAGTTCTATTCTATTGAAGTTCCATCCATCCAATTCAGTTGCTTTGAGTCTCTACGAATGCTTTAATGTTTCCTCATTCTCATTAGAGTCAAGTCAAGTCAATCAGATTGAGTAGTAGTCAATTCTAGGTTGTCGAAATTCGTTCTATATAATTCAGTATATTTGATTCGATTCAAATTCTTTTGAGTTCATTCGTTCCCATTCGAATCTAAACGAAATCAAGGGATTCTAATCAGTTCTATTTGGTTGAAGCTGTTTTGATCCGATTCAGTGGCTTTGAGTCTATTCGAATGCCTTAAAGTTTGTTCGTTCTCAATAGAGTCAAATCAAGTCAATTACATTGAGTAGAATCAATTTGGGGTAGTGAAAGTTCATTCTATTTAATTCGGTTCATTTGAGTCGATTCGAATGAGTTTTAGATCGTTCGTTCCCTTTCGAATGTGAATGAAATGAAGGGATTGTAATCAGTTCTGTTTGATTCAAGTTTCGTCCATCCGATTCAGTTGCTTTGAGTCTATTCGAATGCTATAAAGTTTCCTTATTCTCATTAGAGTCAAATCAAGTCAATTAGACTGTGTAGTAGTTAATTCTAGGTCGAAATTCATTCTATCTAACTCAGTTTATTTTGAGTCGATTCAAATTCTTTTGAGTCCATTCGTTCCCGTTCGAATCTAAATGAAATCAAGGGATTGTAATCAGTTCTATTCTATTGAAGTTCCATCCATCCGATTCAGTTGCTTTGAGTCTCTACGAATGCTTTAATGTTTCCTCATTCTCATTAGAGTCAAGTCAAGTCAATCAGATTGAGTAGTAGTCAATTCTAGGTTGTCGAAATTCGTTCTATATAATTCAGTTTATTTGATTCGATTCAAATTCTTTTGAGTTCATTCGTTCCCTTTCGAATCTAAACCAAATCAAGGGATTCTAATCAGTTCTATTTGATTGAAGTTGTTTCGATCCGATTCACTGGCTTTGAGTCTATTCAAATGACTTAAAGTTTGCTCGTTCTTATTAGAGTCAAATAGTGTCAATTAGATTAAGTAGAAGTCAATTCTATGTAGTCGAAGTTCATTCTATCTAATTCAGTTCATTTGAGTCCATTCGAATGCTTTTTAGTTCATTTGTTCTTGTTCGAATGTAAATGAAATCTAGGGATTGTGATCAGTTTTTTTTATTGAAATTCCATCCATCCGATTTAGTTGCTTTGTGTCTATTCGAATGCATTAAAGTTTGTTCGGTCTCATTAGTGTCAAATCATTAGATTGAGTAGAAGTCAATTCTAGGTAGTCAAAATTCATTCTATCTAATTCCGTTCATTTGAGTCGATTCGAATGAGTTTTAGATCGTTCGTTCCCTTTCGAATGGGAATGAAATCAAGGGATTAGGATCAGTTCTATTTGATTGAAGTTGTTTCGATCCGATTCAGTTTCTTTGAGTATGTTCAAATGTGTTAAAGTTTGCTCGTTCTAATTAGAGTCAAATGAAGTCAATTAGAATGAGTAGAAGTCAATTCTAGGTAGTCGAAGTTCATTCTATCTAATTCATTTCATTTGAGTCGATTCGAATGTTTTTTAGTTCTTTGGTTCCTGTTCAAATGTAAATGTAATATAGGGGTTGTAATCAGTCCTATTTGATTGATGTTCCATCCATCTGATTCTTTTGCTTTGAGTCTATTCGAATGCGCTAAAGTTTGCTCATTTTCATTAGAGTCAAATCAAGTCAATTAGATTGAGTAGAAGTCAACTCTAGGTAGTCAAAGCTCATTATATCTAATTCAGATCGTTTGATACGATTCGAATAAGTTCTAGATCATTCGTTCCCTTTTGAAAGGGAAGGTAATCAGTTCTATTTGATTGGAGTTTCATCCATTCGATTCAGTTGCTTTGAGTCTATTCGAATGCTTTAAAGTTTTCTCCTTCTCATTAGAGTCAAATCAAGTCGATTAGATTGAGTTGTAGTCAATTCTAGGTTGTCGATTCAATTTATTTGAGTCGATTCAAATTCTTTTAAGTTCATTGGTTCCCGTTCGATTCTAAAGGAAATCTAGGGATTTTAATCAGATCGATTAAATTGAAGTTGTTTCGATCAGATTCAGTGGCTTTGACTCTATTCTTGTGCCTTAAAGTTTGTTCGTTCTCATTAGAGTCAAATCAAGTCAATTAGATTGAGTAGAAGTCAATTCTAGGTAGTCAAGTTCATTATATCTACTTTTAGATCATTTGAGACGATTCGATTGAGTTTTAGATCACTCGTTCCCTTCCGAATGTGAATGAAATCAAGCGATTGTAATCAGTTCTATTCTATTGAAGTTCCATCCATCCGATTCAGTTGCTTTGAGTCTCTTCCAATGCTATAAAGTTTCCTCATTCTCATTAGAGTCAAATCAAGTCAATCAGATTGAGTAGTAGTCAATTCTAGGTTGTCGAAATTCGTTCTAAATAATTCAGTTTATTTGATTCGATTCAAATTCTTTTGAGTTCATTCGTTCCCATTCGAATCTAAACCGAATCAAGGGATTCTAATCAGTTCTATTTGATTGAAGTTGTTTTGATCCGATTCAGTGGCTTCGAGTGTATTCGAATGCCTTAAAGTTTGCTCGTTCTCATTAGAGTCAAATCAAGTCAATTACATTGAGTAGAATCAATTCGAGGTAGTGAAAGTTCATTCTATTTAATTCGGTTCATTTGAGTCGATTCGAATGAGTTTTAGATCGTTCGTTCCCTTTCGAATGTGAATGAAATGAAGGGATTGTAATCAGTTCTACTTGTTTCAAGTTTCATCCATCCGATTCAGTTGCTTTGAGTCTATTCGAATTCTATAAAGTTTCCTTATTCTCATTAGAGTCAAATCAAGTCAATTAGATTGAGTAGTAGTCAATTCTAGGTTGTCGAAATTCATTCTATCTAACTCAGTTTATTTTGTGTTGATTCAAATTCTTTTGAGTTCATTCGTTCCCGTTCGAATCTAAACGAAATCAAGAGTTTCTAATCAGTTCTATTTGATTGAAGTTGTTTCGATCGGATTCAGTGGCTTTGAGTCTATTCAAATGCCTTAAAGTTTGCTCGTTCTTATTAGAGTCAAATAGTGTAAATTAGATTTAGTAGAAGTCAATTCTAGGTAGTCGAAGTTCATTCTATCTAATTCAGTTCATTTGAGTCAATTCGAATAATTTTTAGTTCATTTGTTCTTGTTCGAATGTAAATGAAATCAAGGGATTGTAATCAGTTTTTTTTATTGAAATTCCATCCATCTGATTTAGTTGCTTTGTGTCTATTCAAATGCATTAAAGTTTGTTCGGTCTCATTAGTGTCAAATCATTAGATTGAGTAGAAGTCAATTCTAGGTAGTCAAAGTTCAATCTATCTAATTTCGTTCATTTGAGTCGATTCGAATGAGTTTTAGATCGTTCGTTCCCTTTCGAATGTGAATGAAATCAAGGGATTAGGATCAGTTCTATTTGATTGAAGTTGTTTCGATCCGATTCAGTTTCTTTGAGTATGTTCAAATGTGTTAAAGTTTTCTCGTTCTAATTAGAGTCAAATGAAGTCAATTAGAATGAGTAGAAGTCAATTCTAGGTAGTCGAAATTCATTCTATCTAATTCAGTTCATTTGAGTCGATTCGAATGCTTTTTAGTTCTTTGGTTCCTGTTCAAATGTAAATGAAATTGAGGGGTTATAATCAGTCCTATTTGATTGATGTTCCATCCATCTGATTCTTTTGCTTTGAGTCTATTCGAATGCGCTAAAGTTTGCTCATTTTCATTAGAGTCAAATCAAGTCAATTAGATTGAGTAGAAGTCAACTCTAGGTAGTCAAAGTTCATTATATCTAATTCTGATCGTTTGATACGATTCGAATAAGTTCTAGATCATTCATTCCCTTTTGAAAGGGATGGTAATCAGTTCTATTTGATTGGAGTTCCATCGTTTCGATTCAGTTGCTTTGAGTCTATTCGAATGATTTAAAGTTTTCTCCTTCTCATTAGAGTCATATAGAGTCAATTAGATTGAGTTGTAGTCAATTCTAGGTTGTCGATTCAATTTATTTGAGTCGATACAAATTCTTTTGAGTTCATTGGTTCCCGTTCAATTCTAAACGAAATCTAGGGATTTTAATCAGATCTATTAAATTGAAGTTGTTTCGATCCGTTTCAGTGGCTTTGAGTCTATTCGTATGCCTTAAAGTTTGGTCGTTCTCATTAGAGTCAAATCAAGTCAATTAGATTGAGTAGAAGTCAATTCTAGGTAGTCAAGTTCATTATATCTAATTTTAGATCATTTGAGACGATTCGATTGAGTTTTAGATCATTCGTTCCCTTCCGAATGTGAATGAAATCAAGGGATTGTAATCAGTTCTATTCTATTGAAGTTCCATCCATCCGATTCAGTTTCTTTGAGTCTATTCGAATGCTATAAAGTTTCCTCATTCACATTAGAGTCAAATCAAGTCAATTAGATTGAGTAGTAGTCAATTCTAGGTTGTCGAAATTCGTTCTATATAATTCAGTTTATTTGATTCGATTCAAATTCTTTTGAGTTCATTCGTTCCCATTCGAATCTAAACCAAATCAAGGGATTCTAATCAGTTTGTATTTGATTGAAGTTGTTTCGATCCGATTCAGTGGCTTTGAGTCTATTCGAATGCCTTAAAGTTTGCTCGTTCTCATTAGAGGCAAATCAAGTCAATTACATTGAGTAGAATCAATTCGAGGTAGTGAAAGTTCATTCTATTTAATTCGGTTCATTTGAGTCGATTCGAATGAGTTTTTAGATCATTCGTTCCCTTCCGAATGTGAATGAAATCAAGGGATTGTAATCAGTTCTATTCTATTGAAGTTCCATCAGTCCGATTCAGTCGCTTTGAGTCTCTTCGAATGCTATAAAGTTTCCTCATTCTCATTAGAGTCAAATCAAGTCAATTAGATTGAGTAGTAGTCAATTCTAGGTTGTCGAAATTCATTCTATCCAACTCAGTTTATTTTGTGTCGATTCAAATTCTTTTGAGTTCATTCGTTCCCGTTCGAATCTAAACGAAATCAAGGGATTCCAATCAGTTATATTTGATTGAAGTTGTTTCGATCAAATTCAGTGGCTTTGAGTCTATTCAAATGCCTCAAAGTTTGCTCGTTCTTATTAGAGTCAAATAGTGTCAATTAGATTTAGTACAAAGTCAATTCTAGGTAGTCGAAGTTCATTCTATCTAATTCAGTTCATTTGAGTCGATTCGAATGCTTTTTAGTTCGTTTGTTCTTGTTCGAATGTAAATGAAATCAAGGGATTGTAATCAGTTTTTTTTATTGAAATTCCATCCATCCGATTTAGTAGCTTTGTGTCTATTCGAATGCATTAAAGTTTGTTCGGTCTCATTAGTGTCAAATCATTAGATTGAGTAAAAGTCAATTCTAGGTAGTCAAAGTTCATTCTATCTAATTCCGTTCATTTGAGTCGATTCGAATGAGTTTTAGATCGTTCGTTCCCTTTCGAATGTGAATGAAATCAAGGGAATAGGATCAATTCTATTTGATTGAAGTTGTTTCGATCCGATTCAGTTTCTTTGAGTATGTTCAAATGTGTTAAAGTTTGCTCGTTCTAATTAGAGTCAAATGAAGTCAATTAGAATGAGTAGAAGTCAATTCTAGGTAGTCGAAGTTCATTCTATCTAATTCATTTCATTTGAGTCGATTCGAATGTTTTTTAGTTCTTTGGTTCCTGTTCAAATGTAAATGTAATATTGGGGTTGTAATCAGTCCTATTTGTTTGATGTTCCATCCATCTGATTCTTTTTGCTTTGAGTCTATTCGAATGCGCTAAAGTTTGCTCATTTTCATTAGAGTCAAATCAAGCCAATTAGATTGAGTAGAAGTCAACTCTAGGTAGTCAAAGTTCATTATATCTAATTCAGATCGTTTGATACGATTCGACTAAGTTCTAGATCATTCGTTCCCTTTTGAAAGGGATGGTAATCAGTTCTATTTGATTGGAGTTCCATCCGTTCAATTCAGTTGCTTTGAGTCTATTCGAATGCTTTAAAGTTTTCTCATTCTCATTAGAGTCAAATCAAGTCAATTAGATTGAGTTGTAGTCAATTCTAGGTTGTCGATACAATTTATTTGAGTCGATTCAAATTCTTTTGAGTTCATTGGTTCCCGTTCGATTCTAAACGAAATCTAGGGATTTTAATCAGATCTATTAAATTGAAGTTGTTTCGATCCGATTCAGTGGCTTTGACTCTATTCGTATGCCTTAAAGTTTGCTCGTTCTCATTAGAGTCAAATCAAGTCAATTAGATTGAGTAGAAGTCAATTCTAGGTAGTCAAGTTCGATATATCTAATTTTAGATCATTTGAGACGATTCGATTGAGTTTTAGATCATTCGTTCCCTTCCGAATGTGAATGAAATCAAGGGATTGTAATCAGTTCTATTCTATTGAAGTTCCATCCATCCAATTCAGTTGCTTTGAGTCTCTACGAATGCTTTAATGTTTCCTCATTCTCATTAGAGTCAAGTCAAGTCAATCAGATTGAGTAGTAGTCAATTCTAGGTTGTCGAAATTCGTTCTATATAATTCAGTTTATTTGATTCGATTCAAATTCTTTTGAGTTCATTCGTTCCCTTTCGAATCTAAACCAAATCAAGGGATTCTAATCAGTTCTATTTGATTGAAGTTGTTTCGATCCGATTCACTGGCTTCGAGTCTATTCGAATGCCTTAAAGTTTGCTCCTTCTCATTAGAGTCAAATCACGTCAATTACATTGAGTAGAATCAATTCGAGGTAGTGAAAGTTAATTCTATTTAGTTTGGTTCATTTGAGTCGATTCGAATGAGTTTTAGATCGTTCGTTCCCTTTCGAATGTGAATGAAATGAAGGGATTGTAATCAGTTCTATTTGATTCAAGTTTCGTCCATCCGATTCAGTTGCTTTGAGTCTATTCGAATGCTATAAAGTTTCCTTATTCTCATTAGAGTCAATTCAAGTCAATTAGATTGAGTAGTAGTCAATTCTAGGTTGTCGAAATTCATTCTATCTAACTCAGTTTATTTTGAGTCGATTCAAATTCTTTTGAGTTCATTCGTTCCCGTTCGAATCTAAACGAAATCAAGGGATTCTAATCAATTCTATTTGATTGAAGTTGTTTCCATCTGATTCAGTGGCTTTGAGTCTATTCAAATGCCTTTAAAGTTTGCTCGTTCTTATTAGAGTCAAATAGTGTCAATTAGATTTAGTAGAAAGTCAATTCTAGGTAGTCGAAGTTCATTCTATCTAATTCAGTTCATTTGAGTCGATTCGAATGCTTTTCAGTTCATTTGTTCTTGTTCGAATGTAAATGAAATCAAGGGATTGTCATCAATTTTTTTTATTGAAATTCCATCCATCCGATTTAGTAGCTTTGTGTCTATTCGAATGCATTAAAGTTTGTTCGGTCTCATTAGTGTCAAATCATTAGATTGAGTAGAAGTCAATTCTTGGTAGTCAAAGTTCATTCTATCTAGTTCCGTTCATTTGAGTCGATTCGAATGAGTTTTAGATCGTTCGTTCCCTTTCGAATGTGAATGAAATCAAGGGATTAGGATCAATTCTATTTGATTGAAGTTGTTTCGATCCGATTCAGTTTCTTTGAGTATGTTCAAATGTGTTAAAGTTTGCTCGTTCTAATTAGAGTCAAATGAAGTCAATTAGAATGAGTAGAAGTCAATTCTAGGTAGTCGAAGTTCATTCTATCTAATTCATTTCATTTGAGTCGATTCGAATGTTTTTTAGTTCTTTGGTTCCTGTTCAAATGTAAATGTAATATAGGGGTTGTAATCAGTCCTATTTGTTTGATGTTCCATCCATCTGATTCTTTTTGCTTTGAGTCTATTCGAATGCGCTAAAGTTTGCTCATTTTCATTAGAGTCAAATCAAGCCAATTAGATTGAGTAGAAGTCAACTCTAGGTAGTCAAAGTTCATTATATCTAATTCAGATCGTTTGATACGATTCGACTAAGTTCTTGATCATTCGTTCCCTTTTGAAAGGGATGGTAATCAGTTCTATTTGATTGGAGTTCCATCCGTTCAATTCAGTTGCTTTGAGTCTATTCGAATGCTTTAAAGTTTTCTCCTTCTCATTAGAGTCAAATCAAGTCAATTAGATTGAGTTGTAGTCAATTCTAGGTTGTCGATACAATTTATTTGAGTCGATTCAAATTCTTTTGAGTTCATTGGTTCCCGTTCGATTCTAAACGAAATCTAGGGATTTTAATCAGATCTATTAAATTGAAGTTGTTTCGATCCGATTCAGTGGCTTTGACTCTATTCGTATGCCTTAAAGTTTGCTCGTTCTCATTAGAGTCAAATCAAGTCAATTAGATTGAGTAGAAGTCAATTCTAGGTAGTCAAGTTCAATATATCTAATTTTAGATCATTTGAGACGATTCGATTGAGTTTTAGATCATTCGTTCCCTTCCGAATGTGAATGAAATCAAGGGATTGTAATCAGTTCTATTCTATTGAAGTTCCATCCATCCAATTCAGTTGCTTTGAGTCTCTACGAATGCTTTAATGTTTCCTCATTCTCATTAGAGTCAAGTCAAGTCAATCAGATTGAGTAGTAGTCAATTCTAGGTTGTCGAAATTCGTTCTATATAATTCAGTTTATTTGATTCGATTCAAATTCTTTTGAGTTCATTCGTTCCCTTTCGAATCTAAACCAAATCAAGGGATTCTAATCAGTTCTATTTGATTGAAGTTGTTTCGATCCGATTCACTGGCTTCGAGTCTATTCGAATGCCTTAAAGTTTGCTCCTTCTCATTAGAGTCAAATCACGTCAATTACATTGAGTAGAATCAATTCGAGGTAGTGAAAGTTAATTCTATTTAGTTTGGTTCATTTGAGTCGATACGAATGAGTTTTAGATCATTCGTTCCCTTTCGAATGTGAATGAAATGAAGGGATTGTAATCAGTTCTATTTGATTCAAGTTTCGTCCATCCGATTCAGTTACTTTGAGTCTATTCGAATGCTATAAAGTTTCTTTATTCTCATTAGAGTCAATTCAAGTCAATTAGATTGAGTAGTAGTCAATTCTAGGTTGTCGAAATTCATTCTATCTAACTCAGTTTATTTTGAGTCGATTCAAATTCTTTTGAGTTCATTCGTTCCCGTTCGAATCTAAACGAAATCAAGGGATTCTAATCAATTCTATTTGATTGAAGTTGTTTCCATCTGATTCAATGGCTTTGAGTCTATTCAAATGCCTTTAAAGTTTGCTCGTTCTTATTAGAGTCAAATAGTGTCAATTAGATTTAGTAGAAAGTCAATTCTAGGTAGTCGAAGTTCATTCTATCTAATTCAGTTCATTTGAGTCGATTCGAATGCTTTTCAGTTCATTTGTTCTTGTTCGAATGTAAATGAAATCAAGGGATTGTCATCAATTTTTTTTATTGAAATTCCATCCATCCGATTTAGTAGCTTTGTGTCTATTCGAATGCATTAAAGTTTGTTCGGTCTCATTAGTGTCAAATCATTAGATTGAGTAGAAGTCAATTCTAGGTAGTCAAAGTTCATTCTATCTAGTTCCGTTCATTTGAGTCGATTCGAATGAGTTTTAGATCATTCGTTCCCTTTCGAATGTGAATGAAATGAAGGGATTGTAATCAGTTCTATTTGATTCAAGTTTCGTCCATCCGATTCAGTTACTTTGAGTCTATTCGAATGCTATAAAGTTTCTTTATTCTCATTAGAGTCAATTCAAGTCAATTAGATTGAGTAGTAGTCAATTCTAGGTTGTCGAAATTCATTCTATCTAACTCAGTTTATTTTGAGTCGATTCAAATTCTTTTGAGTTCATTCGTTCCCGTTCGAATCTAAACGAAATCAAGGGATTCTAATCAATTCTATTTGATTGAAGTTGTTTCCATCTGATTCAATGGCTTTGAGTCTATTCAAATGCCTTTAAAGTTTGCTCGTTCTTATTAGAGTCAAATAGTGTCAATTAGATTTAGTAGAAAGTCAATTCTAGGTAGTCGAAGTTCATTCTATCTAATTCAGTTCATTTGAGTCGATTCGAATGCTTTTCAGTTCATTTGTTCTTGTTCGAATGTAAATGAAATCAAGGGATTGTCATCAATTTTTTTTATTGAAATTCCATCCATCCGATTTAGTAGCTTTGTGTCTATTCGAATGCATTAAAGTTTGTTCGGTCTCATTAGTGTCAAATCATTAGATTGAGTAGAAGTCAATTCTAGGTAGTCAAAGTTCATTCTATCTAGTTCCGTTCATTTGAGTCGATTCGAATGAGTTTTAGATCGTTCGTTCCCTTTCGAATGTGAATGAAATCAAGGGATTAGGATCAATTCTATTTGATTGAAGTTGTTTCGATCCGATTCAGTTTCTTTGAGTATGTTCAAATGTGTTAAAGTTTGCTCGTTCTAATTAGAGTCAAATGAAGTCAATTAGAATGAGTAGAAGTCAATTCTAGGTAGTCGAAGTTCATTCTATCTAATTCATTTCATTTGAGTCGATTCGAATGTTTTTTAGTTCTTTGGTTCCTGTTCAAATGTAAATGTAATATAGGGGTTGTAATCAGTCCTATTTGTTTGATGTTCCATCCATCTGATTCTTTTTGCTTTGAGTCTATTCGAATGCGCTAAAGTTTGCTCATTTTCATTAGAGTCAAATCAAGCCAATTAGATTGAGTAGAAGTCAACTCTAGGTAATCAAAGTTCATTATATCTAATTCAGATCGTTTGATACGATTCGACTAAGTTCTTGATCATTCGTTCCCTTTTGAAAGGGATGGTAATCAGTTCTATTTGATTGGAGTTCCATCCGTTCAATTCAGTTGCTTTGAGTCTATTCGAATGCTTTAAAGTTTTCTCCTTCTCATTAGAGTCAAATCAAGTCAATTAGATTGAGTTGTAGTCAATTCTAGGTGGTCGATACAATTTATTTGAGTCGATTCAAATTCTTTTGAGTTCATTGGTTCCCGTTCGATTCTAAACGAAATCTAGGGATTTTAATCAGATCTATTAAATTGAAGTTGTTTCGATCCGATTCAGTGGCTTTGACTCTATTCGTATGCCTTAAAGTTTGCTCGTTCTCATTAGAGTCAAATCAAGTCAATTAGATTGAGTAGAAGTCAATTCTAGGTAGTCAAGTTCATTATATCTAATTTTAGATCATTTGAGACGATTCGATTGAGTTTTAGATCATTCGTTCCCTTCCGAATGTGAATGAAATCAAGGGATTGTAATAAGTTCTATTCTACTGAAGTTCCATCCATCCAATTCAGTTGCTTTGAGTCTCTACGAATGCTTTAATGTTTCCTCATTCTCATTAGAGTCAAGTCAAGTCAATAAGATTGAGTAGTAGTCAATTCTAGGTTGTCGAAATTCGTTCTATATAATTCAGTTTATTTGATTCGATTCAAATTCTTTTGAGTTCATTCGTTCCCTTTCGAATCTAAACTAAATCAAGGGATTCTAATCAGTTCTATTTGATTGAAGTTGTTTCGATCCGATTCACTGGCTTCGAGTCTATTCGAATGCCTTAAAGTTTGCTCGTTCTCATTAGAGTCAAATCACGTCAATTACATTGAGTAGAATCAATTCGAGGTAGTGAAAGTTAATTCTATTTAGTTTGGTTCATTTGAGTCGATTCGAATGAGTTTTAGATCGTTCGTTCCCTTTCGAATGTGAATGAAATGAAGGGATTGTAATCAGTTCTATTTGATTCAAGTTTCGTCCATCCGATTCAGTTGCTTTGAGTCTATTCGAATGCTATAAAGTTTCCTTATTCTCATTAGAGTCAATTCAAGTCAATTAGATTGAGTAGTAGTCAATTCTAGGTTGTCGAAATTCATTCTATCTAACTCAGTTTATTTTGAGTCGATTCAAATTCTTTTGAGTTCATTCGTTCCCGTTCGAATCTAAACGAAATCAAGGGATTCTAATCAATTCTATTTGATTGAAGTTGTTTCCATCTGATTCAGTGGCTTTGAGTCTATTCAAATGCCTTTAAAGTTTGCTCGTTTCTTATTAGAGTCAAATAGTGTCAATTAGATTTAGTAGAAAGTCAATTCTAGGTAGTCGAAGTTCATTCTATCTAATTCAGTCCATTTCAGTCGATTCGAATGCTTTTCAGTTCATTTGTTCTTGTTCGAATGTAAATGAAATCAAGGGATTGTCATCAATTTTTTTTATTGAAATTCCATCCATCCGATTTAGTAGCTTTGTGTCTATTCGAATGCATTAAAGTTTGTTCGGTCTCATTAGTGTCAAATCATTAGATTGAGTAGAAGTCAATTCTAGGTAGTCAAAGTTCATTCTATCTAGTTCCGTTCATTTGAGTCGATTCGAATGAGTTTTAGATCGTTCGTTCCCTTTCGAATGTGAATGAAATCAAGGGATTAGGATCAATTCTATTTGATTGAAGTTGTTTCGATCCGATTCAGTTTCTTTGAGTATGTTCAAATGTGTTAAAGTTTGCTCGTTCTAATTAGAGTCAAATGAAGTCAATTAGAATGAGTAGAAGTCAATTCTAGGTAGTCGAAGTTCATTCTATCTAATTCAGTTCATTTGAGTCGATTCGAATGCTTTTTAGTTCTTTGGTTCCTGTTCAAATGTAAATGTAATATAGGGGTTGTAATCAGTCCTATTTGTTTGATGTTCCATCCATCTGATTCTTTTTGCTTTGAGTCTATTCGAATGCGCTAAAGTTTGCTCATTTTCATTAGAGTCAAATCAAGCCAATTAGATTGAGTAGAAGTCAACTCTAGGTAGTCAAAGTTCATTATATCTAATTCAGATCGTTTGATACGATTCGAATAAGTTCTAGATCATTCGTTCCCTTTTGAAAGGGATGGTAATCAGTTCTATTTGATTGGAGTTCCATCCGTTCGATTAAGTTGCTTTGAGTCTATTCGAATGCTTTAAAGTTTTCTCCTTCCCATTAGAGTCAAATCAAGTCAATTAGATTGAGTTGTAGTCAATTCTAGGTTGTCGATTCAATTTATTTGAGTCGATTCAAATTCTTTTGAGTTCATTGGTTCCCGTTCGATTCTAAACGAAATCTAGGGATTTTAATCAGATCTAAATTGAAGTTGTTTCGATCCGATTCGGTGGCTTTGACTCTATTCGTATGCCTTAAAGTTTGCTCGTTCTCATTAGAGTCAAATCAAGTCAATTAGATTGAGTAGAAGTCAATTCTAGGCAGTCAAGTTCATTATATCTAAGTTTAGATCATTTTAGACGATTCGACTGAGTTTTAGATCATTCGTTCCCATCCGAATGTGAATGAAATCTAGGGATTGTAATCAGTTCTATTCTATTGAAGTTCCATCCATCCGATTCAGTTGCTTTGAGTCTATTCGAATGCTATAAAGTTTCCTCATTCTCATTAGAGTCAAATCAAGTCAATTAGATTGAGTAGTAGTCAATTCTAGGTTTTCGAAATTCGTTCTATATAATTCTGTTTATTTGATTCGATTCAAATTCTTTTGAGTTCATTCGTTCCCATTCGAATGTAAACGAAATCAAGGGATTCTAATCAGTTCTATTTGATTGAAGTTGTTTCGATCCGATTCAGTGGCTTTGAGTCTATTCGTATTCCTTAAAGTTTGCTCGTTCTCATTAGAGTCAAATCAAGTCAATTAGATTGAGTAGAAGTCAAATCTAGGTAGTCAAGTTCATTATATCTAATTTTAGATCATTTGAGACGATTCGAATGAGTTTTAGATCATTCATTCCCTTCCGAATGTGAATGAAATCAAGGGATTGTAATCAGTTCTATTCCATTGAAGTTCCATCCATCCGATTCAGTTGCTTTGAGTCTCTACGAATGCTATAATGTTTCCTCATTCTCATTAGAGTCAAATCAAGTCAATCAGATTGAGTAGTAGTCAATTCTAGGTTGTCGAAATTCATTCTATATAATTCAGTTTATTTGATTCGATTCAAATTCTTTTGAGTTCATTCGTTCCCTTTCGAATCTAAACCAAATCAAGGGATTCTCAGTTCTATTTGATTGAAGTTGTTTGGATCCGATTCAGTGGCTTCGAGTCTATTCGAATGCCTTAAAGTTTGCTCGTTCTCATGAGAGTCAAATCAAGTCAATTACATTGAGTAGAATCAATTCGAGGTAGTGAAAGTTCATTCTATTTAGTTTGGTTCATTTGAGTCGATTCGAATGAGTTTTAGATCGTTCGTTCCCTTTCGAATGTGAATGAAATGAAGGGATTGTAATCAGTTCTATTTGATTCAAGTTTCATCCATCCGATTCAGTTGCTTTGAGTCTATTCGAATGCTATAAAGTTTCCTTATTCCCAGTAGAGTCAAATCAAGTCAATTAGATTGAGTAGTAGTCAATTCTAGGTTGTCGAAATTCATTCTATCTAACTCAGTTTATTTTGAGTCGATTCAAATTCTTTTGAGTTCATTCGTTCCCGTTCGAATCTAAACGAAATCAAGGGATTCTAATCAATTCTATTTGATTGAAGTTGTTTCCATCTGATTCAGTGGCTTTGAGTCTATTCAAATGCCTTTAAAGTTTGCTCGTTCTTATTAGAGTCAAATAGTGTCAATTAGATTTAGTAGAAAGTCAATTCTAGGTAGTCGAAGTTCATTCTATCTAATTCAGTTCATTTGAGTCGATTCGAATGCTTTTCAGTTCATTTGTTCTTGTTCGAATGTAAATGAAATCAAGGGATTGTAATCAGTTTTTTTTATTGAAATTCCATCCATCCGATTTAGTAGCTTTGTGTCTATTCGAATGCATTAAAGTTTGTTCGGTCTCATTAGTGTCAAATCATTAGATTGAGTAAAATTCAATTCTAGGTAGTCAAAGTTCATTCTATCTAATTCCGTTCATTTGAGTCGATTCGAATGAGTTTTAGATCGTTCGTTCCCTTTCGAATGTGAATGAAATCAAGGGAATAAGATCAATTCTATTTGATTGAAGTTGTTTCGATCCGATTCAGTTTCTTTGAGTATGTTCAAATGTGTTAAAGTTTGCTCGTTCTAATTAGAGTCAAATGAAGTCAATTAGAATGAGTAGAAGTCAATTCTAGGTAGTCGAAGTTCATTCTATCTAATTCATTTCATTTGAGTCGATTCGAATGTTTTTTAGTTCTTTGGTTCCTGTTCAAATGTAAATGTAATATAGGGGTTGTAATCAGTCCTATTTGTTTGATGTTCCATCCATCTGATTCTTTTTGCTTTGAGTCTATTCGAATGCGCTAAAGTTTGCTCATTTTCATTAGAGTCAAATCAAGCCAATTAGATTGAGTAGAAGTTAACTCTAGGTAGTCAAAGGTCATTATATCTAATTCAGATCGTTTGATACGATTCGAATAAGTTCTAGATCATTCGTTCCCTTTTGAAAGGGATGGTAATCAGTTCTATTTGATTGGAGTTCCATCCGTTCAATTCAGTTGCTTTGAGTCTATTCGAATGCTTGAAAGTTTTCTCCTTCTCATTAGAGTCAAATCAAGTCAATTAGATTGAGTTGTAGTCAATTCTAGGTTGTCGATACAATTTATTTGAGTCGATTCAAATTCTTTTGAGTTCATTGGTTCCCGTTCGATTCTAAACGAAATCTAGGGATTTTAATCAGATCTATTAAATTGAAGTTGTTTCGATCCGATTCAGTGGCTTTGACTCTATTCGTATGCCTTAAAGTTTGCTCGTTCTCATTAGAGTCAAATCAAGTCAATTAGATTGAGTAGAAGTCAATTCTAGGTAGTCAAGTTCATTATATCTAATTTTAGATCATTTGAGACGATTCGATTGAGTTTTAGATCATTCGTTCCATTCCGAATGTGAATGAAATCAAGGGATTGTAATCAGTTCTATTCTATTGAAGTTCCATCCATCCAATTCAGTTGCTTTGAGTCTCTACGAATGCTTTAATGTTTCCTCATTCTCATTAGAGTCAAGTCAAGTCAATCAGATTGAGTAGTAGTCAATTCTAGGTTGTCGAAATTCGTTCTATATAATTCAGTATATTTGATTCGATTCAAATTCTTTTGAGTTCATTCGTTCCCATTCGAATCTAAACGAAATCAAGGGATTCTAATCAGTTCTATTTGGTTGAAGCTGTTTTGATCCGATTCAGTGGCTTTGAGTCTATTCGAATGCCTTAAAGTTTGTTCGTTCTCAATAGAGTCAAATCAAGTCAATTACATTGAGTAGAATCAATTTGGGGTAGTGAAAGTTCATTCTATTTAATTCGGTTCATTTGAGTCGATTCGAATGAGTTTTAGATCGTTCGTTCCCTTTCGAATGTGAATGAAATGAAGGGATTGTAATCAGTTCTGTTTGATTCAAGTTTCGTCCATCCGATTCAGTTGCTTTGAGTCTATTCGAATGCTATAAAGTTTCCTTATTCTCATTAGAGTCAAATCAAGTCAATTAGACTGTGTAGTAGTTAATTCTAGGTCGAAATTCATTCTATCTAACTCAGTTTATTTTGAGTCGATTCAAATTCTTTTGAGTCCATTCGTTCCCGTTCGAATCTAAATGAAATCAAGGGATTGTAATCAGTTCTATTCTATTGAAGTTCCATCCATCCGATTCAGTTGCTTTGAGTCTCTACGAATGCTTTAATGTTTCCTCATTCTCATTAGAGTCAAGTCAAGTCAATCAGATTGAGTAGTAGTCAATTCTAGGTTGTCGAAATTCGTTCTATATAATTCAGTTTATTTGATTCGATTCAAATTCTTTTGAGTTCATTCGTTCCCTTTCGAATCTAAACCAAATCAAGGGATTCTAATCAGTTCTATTTGATTGAAGTTGTTTCGATCCGATTCACTGGCTTTGAGTCTATTCAAATGACTTAAAGTTTGCTCGTTCTTATTAGAGTCAAATAGTGTCAATTAGATTTAGTAGAAGTCAATTCTATGTAGTCGAAGTTCATTCTATCTAATTCAGTTCATTTGAGTCCATTCGAATGCTTTTTAGTTCATTTGTTCTTGTTCGAATGTAAATGAAATCTAGGGATTGTGATCAGTTTTTTTTATTGAAATTCCATCCATCCGATTTAGTTGCTTTGTGTCTATTCGAATGCATTAAAGTTTGTTCGGTCTCATTAGTGTCAAATCATTAGATTGAGTAGAAGTCAATTCTAGGTAGTCAAAATTCATTCTATCTAATTCCGTTCATTTGAGTCGATTCGAATGAGTTTTAGATCGTTCGTTCCCTTTCGAATGGGAATGAAATCAAGGGATTAGGATCAGTTCTATTTGATTGAAGTTGTTTCGATCCGATTCAGTTTCTTTGAGTATGTTCAAATGTGTTAAAGTTTGCTCGTTCTAATTAGAGTCAAATGAAGTCAATTAGAATGAGTAGAAGTCAATTCTAGGTAGTCGAAGTTCATTCTATCTAATTCATTTCATTTGAGTCGATTCGAATGTTTTTTAGTTCTTTGGTTCCTGTTCAAATGTAAATGTAATATAGGGGTTGTAATCAGTCCTATTTGATTGATGTTCCATCCATCTGATTCTTTTGCTTTGAGTCTATTCGAATGCGCTAAAGTTTGCTCATTTTCATTAGAGTCAAATCAAGTCAATTAGATTGAGTAGAAGTCAACTCTAGGTAGTCAAAGCTCATTATATCTAATTCAGATCGTTTGATACGATTCGAATAAGTTCTAGATCATTCGTTCCCTTTTGAAAGGGAAGGTAATCAGTTCTATTTGATTGGAGTTTCATCCATTCGATTCAGTTGCTTTGAGTCTATTCGAATGCTTTAAAGTTTTCTCCTTCTCATTAGAGTCAAATCAAGTCGATTAGATTGAGTTGTAGTCAATTCTAGGTTGTCGATTCAATTTATTTGAGTCGATTCAAATTCTTTTAAGTTCATTGGTTCCCGTTCGATTCTAAAGGAAATCTAGGGATTTTAATCAGATCGATTAAATTGAAGTTGTTTCGATCAGATTCAGTGGCTTTGACTCTATTCTTGTGCCTTAAAGTTTGTTCGTTCTCATTAGAGTCAAATCAAGTCAATTAGATTGAGTAGAAGTCAATTCTAGGTAGTCAAGTTCATTATATCTACTTTTAGATCATTTGAGACGATTCGATTGAGTTTTAGATCACTCGTTCCCTTCCGAATGTGAATGAAATCAAGCGATTGTAATCAGTTCTATTCTATTGAAGTTCCATCCATCCGATTCAGTTGCTTTGAGTCTCTTCCAATGCTATAAAGTTTCCTCATTCTCATTAGAGTCAAATCAAGTCAATCAGATTGAGTAGTAGTCAATTCTAGGTTGTCGAAATTCGTTCTAAATAATTCAGTTTATTTGATTCGATTCAAATTCTTTTGAGTTCATTCGTTCCCATTCGAATCTAAACCGAATCAAGGGATTCTAATCAGTTCTATTTGATTGAAGTTGTTTTGATCCGATTCAGTGGCTTCGAGTGTATTCGAATGCCTTAAAGTTTGCTCGTTCTCATTAGAGTCAAATCAAGTCAATTACATTGAGTAGAATCAATTCGAGGTAGTGAAAGTTCATTCTATTTAATTCGGTTCATTTGAGTCGATTCGAATGAGTTTTAGATCGTTCGTTCCCTTTCGAATGTGAATGAAATGAAGGGATTGTAATCAGTTCTACTTGTTTCAAGTTTCATCCATCCGATTCAGTTGCTTTGAGTCTATTCGAATTCTATAAAGTTTCCTTATTCTCATTAGAGTCAAATCAAGTCAATTAGATTGAGTAGTAGTCAATTCTAGGTTGTCGAAATTCATTCTATCTAACTCAGTTTATTTTGTGTTGATTCAAATTCTTTTGAGTTCATTCGTTCCCGTTCGAATCTAAACGAAATCAAGAGTTTCTAATCAGTTCTATTTGATTGAAGTTGTTTCGATCGGATTCAGTGGCTTTGAGTCTATTCAAATGCCTTAAAGTTTGCTCGTTCTTATTAGAGTCAAATAGTGTAAATTAGATTTAGTAGAAGTCAATTCTAGGTAGTCGAAGTTCATTCTATCTAATTCAGTTCATTTGAGTCAATTCGAATACTTTTTAGTTCATTTGTTCTTGTTCGAATGTAAATGAAATCAAGGGATTGTAATCAGTTTTTTTTATTGAAATTCCATCCATCTGATTTAGTTGCTTTGTGTCTATTCAAATGCATTAAAGTTTGTTCGGTCTCATTAGTGTCAAATCATTAGATTGAGTAGAAGTCAATTCTAGGTAGTCAAAGTTCAATCTATCTAATTTCGTTCATTTGAGTCGATTCGAATGAGTTTTAGATCGTTCGTTCCCTTTCGAATGTGAATGAAATCAAGGGATTAGGATCAGTTCTATTTGATTGAAGTTGTTTCGATCCGATTCAGTTTCTTTGAGTATGTTCAAATGTGTTAAAGTTTTCTCGTTCTAATTAGAGTCAAATGAAGTCAATTAGAATGAGTAGAAGTCAATTCTAGGTAGTCGAAATTCATTCTATCTAATTCAGTTCATTTGAGTCGATTCGAATGCTTTTTAGTTCTTTGGTTCCTGTTCAAATGTAAATGAAATTGAGGGGTTATAATCAGTCCTATTTGATTGATGTTCCATCCATCTGATTCTTTTGCTTTGAGTCTATTCGAATGCGCTAAAGTTTGCTCATTTTCATTAGAGTCAAATCAAGTCAATTAGATTGAGTAGAAGTCAACTCTAGGTAGTCAAAGTTCATTATATCTAATTCTGATCGTTTGATACGATTCGAATAAGTTCTAGATCATTCGTTCCCTTTTGAAAGGGATGGTAATCAGTTCTATTTGATTGGAGTTCCATCGTTTCGATTCAGTTGCTTTGAGTCTATTCGAATGATTTAAAGTTTTCTCCTTCTCATTAGAGTCATATAGAGTCAATTAGATTGAGTTGTAGTCAATTCTAGGTTGTCGATTCAATTTATTTGAGTCGATACAAATTCTTTTGAGTTCATTGGTTCCCGTTCAATTCTAAACGAAATCTAGGGATTTTAATCAGATCTATTAAATTGAAGTTGTTTCGATCCGTTTCAGTGGCTTTGAGTCTATTCGTATGCCTTAAAGTTTGGTCGTTCTCATTAGAGTCAAATCAAGTCAATTAGATTGAGTAGAAGTCAATTCTAGGTAGTCAAGTTCATTATATCTAATTTTAGATCATTTGAGACGATTCGATTGAGTTTTAGATCATTCGTTCCCTTCCGAATGTGAATGAAATCAAGGGATTGTAATCAGTTCTATTCTATTGAAGTTCCATCCATCCGATTCAGTTTCTTTGAGTCTATTCGAATGCTATAAAGTTTCCTCATTCACATTAGAGTCAAATCAAGTCAATTAGATTGAGTAGTAGTCAATTCTAGGTTGTCGAAATTCGTTCTATATAATTCAGTTTATTTGATTCGATTCAAATTCTTTTGAGTTCATTCGTTCCCATTCGAATCTAAACCAAATCAAGGGATTCTAATCAGTTTGTATTTGATTGAAGTTGTTTCGATCCGATTCAGTGGCTTTGAGTCTATTCGAATGCCTTAAAGTTTGCTCGTTCTCATTAGAGGCAAATCAAGTCAATTACATTGAGTAGAATCAATTCGAGGTAGTGAAAGTTCATTCTATTTAATTCGGTTCATTTGAGTCGATTCGAATGAGTTTTTAGATCATTCGTTCCCTTCCGAATGTGAATGAAATCAAGGGATTGTAATCAGTTCTATTCTATTGAAGTTCCATCAGTCCGATTCAGTCGCTTTGAGTCTCTTCGAATGCTATAAAGTTTCCTCATTCTCATTAGAGTCAAATCAAGTCAATTAGATTGAGTAGTAGTCAATTCTAGGTTGTCGAAATTCATTCTATCCAACTCAGTTTATTTTGTGTCGATTCAAATTCTTTTGAGTTCATTCGTTCCCGTTCGAATCTAAACGAAATCAAGGGATTCCAATCAGTTATATTTGATTGAAGTTGTTTCGATCAAATTCAGTGGCTTTGAGTCTATTCAAATGCCTTAAAGTTTGCTCGTTCTTATTAGAGTCAAATAGTGTCAATTAGATTTAGTACAAAGTCAATTCTAGGTAGTCGAAGTTCATTCTATCTAATTCAGTTCATTTGAGTCGATTCGAATGCTTTTTAGTTCGTTTGTTCTTGTTCGAATGTAAATGAAATCAAGGGATTGTAATCAGTTTTTTTTATTGAAATTCCATCCATCCGATTTAGTTGCTTTGTGTCTATTCGAATGCATTAAAATTTGTTCGGTCTCATTAGTGTCAAATCATTAGATTGAGTAGAAGTATATTCTAGGTAGTCAAAGTTCATTCTATCTAATTCCGTTCATTTGAGTCGATTCGAATGAGTTTTAGATCGATCGTTCCCTTTCGAATGTGAATGAAATCAAGGGATTAGGATCAGTTCTATTTGATTGAAGTTGTTTCGATCCGATTCAGTTTCTTTGAGTATGTTCAAATGTGTTAAAGTTTGCTCGTTCTAATTAGAGTCAAATGAAGTCAATTAGAATGAGTAGAAGTCAATTCTAGGTAGTCGAAGTTCATTCTATCTAATTTAGTTCATTTGAGTCGATTCGAATGCTTTTTAGTTCTTTGGTTCCTGATCAAATGTAAATGAAATCAAGGGGTTGTAATCAGTTCTATTTGATTGATGTTCCATCCATCTGATTCTTTTGCTTTGAGTCTATTCGAAAGCGCTAAAGTTTGCTCATTTTCACTAGAGTCAAATCAAATCAATTAGATTTAGTAGAAGTCAACTCTAGGTAGTCAAAGTTCATTATATCTAATTCAGATCGTTTGATACGATTCGAATAAGTTATATATCATTCGTTCCCTTTTGGAAGGGATGGTAATCCGTTCTATTTGATTGGAGTTCCATCGGTTCGATTCAGTTGCTTTGAGTCTATTCGAATGCTTTAATGTTTTCTCCTTCTCATTAGAGTCAAATCAAGTCAATTAGATTGAGTTGTAGTCAATTCTAGGTTGTCGATTCAATTTATTTGAGTCGATTCAAATTCTTTTGAGTTCATTGGTTCCCGTTCGATTCTAAACGAAATCTAGGGATATTAATCAGATCTATTAAATTGAAGTTGTTTCGATCCGATTTAGTGGCTTTGAGTCTATTCGTATGCCTTAAAGTTTGCTCGTTCTCATTAGAGTCAAATCAAGTCAATTAGATTGAGTATAAGTCAATTCTAGGTAGTCAAGTTCATTATATCTAATTTTAGATCATTTGAGACGATTCGATTGAGTTTTAGATCATTCGTTCCCTTCCGAATGTGAATGAAATCAAGGGATTGTAATCAGTTCTATTCTATTGAAGTTTCATCCATCCGATTCAGTTTCTTTGAGTCTCTACGAATGCTTTAATGTTTCCTCATTCTCATTAGAGTTAAATCAAGTCAATCAGATTGAGTAGTAGTCAATTCTAGGTTGTCGAAATTCGTTCTATATAATTCAGTTTATTTGATTCGATTCAAATTCTTTTGAGTTCATTCGTTCCCATTCGAATCTAAACGACATCAAGGGATTCTAATCAGTTCTATTTGATTGAAGTTGTTTCAACCCGATTCAGTGGCTTTGAGTCTATTCGAATGCCTTAAAGTTTGCTCGTTCTCATTAGAGTCAAATCAAGTCAATTACATTGAGTAGAATCAATTCAAGGTAGTGAAAGTTCATTCTATTTAATTCGGTTCATTTGAGTCGATTCGAATGAGTTTTAGATCGTTCGTTCCCTTTCGAATGTGAATGAAATGAAGGGATTGTAATCAGTTCTATTTGATTCAAGTTTCATCCATCCGATTCAATTGCTTTGAGTCTATTCGAATGCTATAAAGTTTCCTTATTCTCATTAGAGTCAAATCAAGTCAATTGACTCTAATGAGAATAAGGATAAAAAGAAGATGTGTTGGGTTTCCTGGAGCGATATGTGTAGGGCCAAGTGTGTGGGGGGAATGGGGTTTAAGGACCTCCACGCCTTCAACTATGCCCTTCTAGCTAAACAAGTGTGGAGACTCTCTTCGAATCCAGATTCTTTTTGCTCAAAGATTTTCAAGGCCAAATACTTCCCAAGTTCAGACATTTGGGAATGTCTGTCAAGGCAGTCCGACTCTTTCACCTGGAAAGGCATTCTAAAGGCGCGTGACATGTTTCAGGTTGGTTGCAGGTGGAGGATTGGCGACGGTAGAAGGACCCGTTTCTTCAAAGATGCTTGGTTGGAGGGCGGGGTTCGCAAGGCAGGGTCGCTTCCCCTATCTATCCCAGAGGACGTTACGGTTAGTCATTTTATTATTTCAGGGTCTTCCGAATGGAATAGAGACAGGGTATTGGTGGCTGTTGGCGAGGTGGGGGTGGCAGGCTGTCAGGCGTGTTCCCCTTCCCCGCCATCCTGCGACGGACTGCATCTTTTGGAAACACGAGGCAAATGGTCAGTTTTCCGTCAGGTCGGCTCATAGGTGGTTAACGGCTGTGCTGGATGTTTCGTCACCATCTTGTTGTTATAGGGCTATTTCGAAGTCGGGGCTCCCGAGTAAGATAATGATATTTGGGTGGCGGCTATTCAGGGATTCTCTCCCGACTATGTGTAATCTTTCGAGGCGAGGTATAGAAGTAAATCTTCAATGTCTCTTCTGTGCAGGGGAAGCTGAGGATATTCACCATTTATTCCTGCGATGTGATAGAGTGACAAGTTGTGCTAATGAGGTTGTCCCGGCAAATCTTTTATTATCCTCCGTCCAGGATATCATGTGTCACCTGGCATCAAAATGCGGGGGAAATGAGTTGGCACTTTTCATTGTCTTCTGCTGGCGTGTCTGGTATATGAGGAACAAGCTTCATGCAGAGGGAGTCCATCCTGTGTTTGCTGACCCCTTCCTTGGTGCGTGGACTATATTGAGCAATTGAGGCGTGTTAGGCTCGTTGATTTTGTGTCTGCTTTGAATATCCAGCTTGTTACCAGGTGGAACTTGCCACCGGCGGGAGTTTTTAAGATCAACGTGGACTCTAGATGTCCTATAGGGCGGGACGTCTGCTGTGCTGCTGCTGTGATTCGAGACTATCGTGGATATTTTATTGCGGCCCACGGCCGGAAGTGGATGGGTGGTGGGGATGTTGGGTCCCGAATAGATGGCAAAACCCAAGAGGGGAGGGGTGAATTGGGTTCTTAAAAATTTCTTTGGTAACTTAAAAACTTAACCCCTTGTAGAATTAATCCCCTTGAATGAAGAAACTGAATGGAAAGCAAAGTAATAAAGAGAGCAGAAATAAAAGCAAGTAGACAAGGATTTTATAGTGGTTCGGGCAACCTCCCTACTCCACTCTTCCAAGCTCACACTCCTTGTGACTTGGGTTCCACTATTGTATTCCGCGAATACAACTAGAGCCTCTTGCTCTCTTCTAGATTCTAGCTCTAGGAGGCATATACAACCAGAGCCTCTTGCTCTCTTCTAGATTCTAGCTCTAGGGGGCATCAAACACTTAGCACAAGTAGGTGATGAGTCACACTCCAATCACACACTACTTTGCTACCACTTGATCTTAGCTACGCAAGCTAAATCAAGTTCAACACAAACAAGTAAACAATAAAAGTAAACTACACTTTACAGGTGTGTAGAAACGATTTAGCGCAGGGAAGAACTTGTAGATGATGACTTTGAAGTTTCTGAATGTAGCTCTTGCAACTTGAAGCACAATTCTTCCTCCTTGAGTGATTTGATCTCTTTGAAGCTCTTTATGGATATGAGTTATGCTCACTTAATGATCCTCTACTTTCTCCCTCGTTCACAATGAGTTCTATTTATAATCTTGGAGGGAATCCGAACGTTAGTGAGTAGGTGGCGCGCATTTAATGCGCCAACGTTCGAAAATAAATCCGACCGTTGCGACCCAAGTCGCAGGTGGAGTCGACTTCGGGTGCGACTTCACCCAAGTCGCTGACGGAGTCGACTTCGGGTGCGACTTCGCAGACTCCGGTCTTCAGTTTTCAACGCTGGAAGTTTTTCCTCGATTGAAGTCGATCATGAAGTCGACTTGGCTTTGCGACTTCACCCAAGTCGCAGTCTGGAGTCGACTTGGCTTCGCGACTTCACTTCCTGTAGTGACTTCAAGTTCCAGGTCGGGTCGACTTGGCTTCAGACTTGACCCAAGTCGCAGGTGGAGTCGACTTGGGGTGCGACTTCACCTTGGCAGTTGATTTTCTGAATTTGGAACTTGGAATTCTTCATTTTCCTTTTGGATTAATGTCTTCTCTTCTGCTTGCTTAGCTTTGGAGTTTGTTCTTGAAGACTTGACTGTTTGAAGCATGCTTGATGTCTTTGCCTTTGATTTATTCTAGATCTTGAATCCTTGAACTTTGATAGGCTTGATTTGTTCTTGATCATGCTTGAAGCTTTTTGTCTTGGACTTGAGAGGCTTTGAGTTGATTTTTGAAATCATTTAATCTTGAAACTGCATCTTTGATCTTTGAAAGAAGCTTGAATCAGTATCTTTGAATCTCCAAAACCTCAAGTCGCACTTCGGGGTCGACTTTGTTCGCGACTTCACCCAAGTCGCAACTGGAGTCGACTTCACTTGCAACTTCGATATTCTGCTGCTCCGAAATTCAACTCTGGAAGAAAATGCACGACTGAAGTCGATATCGAGGTCGACTTCGTCTGCGACTTGGCTACCCAGGTCGCATGTGGAGTCGACTTGACCTGCGACTTCACTTGGTCTTCTTCTCATTTCAGCTCTGGACGTTCTGCATGTTTGAAGTCGATCATGGAGTCGACTTGGGGATCGACTTGGCCTTCCTAACTTGATTTTCTTCAAATGTATATTCCTTAAGACATTTCACAAACTTGTTAGTAGCCATGACTTTTCTCAAATTGATTTGTTAATCATCAAAACATAGATTTAGCTAGTTTTCCTCATGTTTCCAACAATCTCCCCCTTTTTGATGATTGACAAAACCGATTTGAGTGGATACCTTTCATTAAAAAATAATATGCTCATATTGCATTTTAAAATCTTGCTTATGCTCATGCAAACAGAACATTCACATATAAATATCATGTAAGCATATCCTACACTTCTCCCCATTCTTACTCTTCTCTTCTTACATCTCTCTCCCCTTTAATCATCTCTCTCCCTTTTAATCGTCTCTCTCCCTTTTAATCATAAAGACTTATACTCAATTTTTCAACTCAAATACTCTTCTTCTCCTTAAATCTCTCTCCCCCTTTTTGTCAATATATCAAAAAGATTAGAGGGTAATCAAAGAGATAGGTGGGTTATCTCCCCCTAAATGGGTGCTCCCCCTGAGTTTATGCTTATCCTAATTTTAGATACTACTTGTTGGACATGATACCAATTGTTGAAAACTTGATACCACTTGTTATTACTTGTTAGACTTTATACCACTTGATTTACCAGCTGATACCACTTGTTATAGCATTTGTTGTTTTGTTACTTAGGTGAGCTCAATCATTCCCATGTTATTTCTAATTTTATAAAATGCTTCTCTTGCTAGGGGTTTAGTAAAAATATCTGCAACTTGATCCTCAGTTCTAACAAATTCCAAACATATGTCATGTTTTTCTACATGTTCTCTAATGAAATGGTGTCTAAGGTCTATATGTTTGGTCCTAGAATGCAAGACTGGATTCTTGGTTAGACATATGGCACTGGTATTGTCACATTTGATAGGTATATCTTTAAAATCCATGTCATAGTCCCTAAGTTGCTGTTTCATCCAAAGTAATTGGGCACAACAGCTCCCGGCGGCAATATATTCGGCTTCCGCCGTAGATAGAGCAACACTAGTTTGTTTTCTTGAAAACTATGAAACCAACATGCTTCCAAGAAACTGACATGTTCCACTAGTGCTTTTTCTATCTACTTTGTAACCAGCAAAATCCGCATCCGAGTAGCCGATTAGATCAAAATTAGAGCCCTTTGGATACCATAGTCCTAAATTGGTAGTGTCTACTAGATAGCTAAAAATTCTTTTCACAGCTACCAAGTGTGATTCTTTTGGGCATGATTGAAATCTAGAGCACATACACACACTAAACAAAATATCTGGCCTAGAAGCAGTTAAATACAATAAGGAACCTATCATGCTTCTATACAATCTTAAATCAACTACTTTGCCCTTCTCATCTTTGTCCATTTTGATTGTGGAGCTCATGGGCGTGTTTGCTCCTTTGCTATTCTCCATGCCAAACTTCTTGAGCATTTCCTTGATATACTTGGACTGGTTAATGAAAATTCCTTCATTTAATTGCTTGATTTGCAGTCCAAGGAAGAAATTGAGCTCTCCCATCATGCTCATCTCAAACTCTTTCTGCATAAGCTCAGAAAATTCTTGGCAAAGAGTTTCATTAGTAGCACCAAAAATAATATCATCTACATAAATCTGAATGATCAATATATCCTTTCCATTGTACTTGATAAACAAAGTGGTGTCTACATTTCCTTTTTGAAAATCATGATCAATCAGAAATTTGCTTAGTCTATCATACCAAGCTCTTGGAGCTTGTTTTAATCCATATAATGCTTTGGTTAGCTTGTATACAAATTTAGATTGATCTTTTTCCTCAAATCCAGGTGGTTGTTCTACATACACCTCTTCATTTATATAACCATTCAGAAATGCACTTTTGACATCCATTTGAAACAATTTAAAGTTCATGTGAGATGCAAAAGCTAGTAAGATGCGAATTGCCTCTAATCTAGCAACCGGGGCATAGGATTCTTCAAAATCTATTCCTTCTTCTTGTGAGTATCCTTTTGCCACAAGTCTAGCTTTGTTCCTCACTACAAGTCCACTTTCATCTAATTTGTTCCTAAAGACCCACTTGGTGCCAATAACAATACAGTCATTTGGTCTAGGAACAAGGTGCCAAACTTGATTTCTTTCAAATTGATTTAGCTCTTCTTGCATTGCTATAATCCAGTTTTCATCATCAAGAGCTTGTTCAATATTAGAAGGTTCAATCTTGGATACAAAAGCATATTGT
Organism: Annona cherimola; assembly: GCA_030490835.1. Taxonomy (NCBI): domain Eukaryota; kingdom Viridiplantae; phylum Streptophyta; class Magnoliopsida; order Magnoliales; family Annonaceae; genus Annona; species Annona cherimola. The sequence continues at coordinate 267,947 of JASFXW010000067.1, forward strand.
CCACACACATTTTGCTTTGACCTTCTAGTTTTTACACATTCATACACATTTTCTATAACTTGCTCAATTGGATGTGCATGTTTGAATTTTAAATCAGATGGAGGTTTATAGGAATCATCACCTTCACTTACCCTTTCCTCCATGGACACTTCTTGCTTTTCCACATGCAGCCTTTCAAGGCCATTTGCTATGTCATCTGCATCACTTGAATCATCCTTTCTTTTAAAGCATGGGTTAGTTTCATCAAAAATAACATGTATGGATTCTTCTACAACTTGGTTTCGTTTATTGAAAACTCTATATGCTTTGCTATTTGATGAATAACCAAGGAATATTGCTTCATCACTTTTAGCATCAAGTTTTCCCAAGTTGGTTTCTCCATTGTTCATAACATAACATGTGCATCCAAAAGCATGAAAATAAGATATGTTTGGTTTCCTTCCCTTCCATAGCTCATATGGGGTCTTTTTCAAGATAGCTCTAATGGTAACTCGATTTAAAACATGACAAGCTGTGCTCACAGCTTCACCCCAAAACTTCTTGGATAATTTGCTCTCATTTATCATTGTTCTAGCCATCTCTTGTATAGTTCTGTTTTTCCTTTCAACTACTCCATTTTGTTGTGGAGTTCTTGGTGCAGAAAATGTGTGATGAATCCCTTTTTCATTACGTAATTCTATGAATCGTTTGTTTTCAAATTCACCACCATGGTCACTTCTTATAGACATAATAGTACTTTGTTTTTCATTTTCCACCAAGTTTACAAAAGTTGAAAACATAGAGAAAGCTTCATCTTTGTTAGCTAAGAGAATTATCCATGTGAATCTTGAAAAGTCATCTACAATAACAAATACATATTTCTTTCCACCAATGGTTAAAATGTCGGATGGTCCATATAGATCCATGTGTAGCAATTCAAGTGGCCTTGTGGTGGAAATCTCCTTTTTGGTAGAAAAAGACATCTTTGGTTGTTTAGATAATTGACATGCCTTGCAAATTTTGTCTTTGTCATATTTCAACTTTGGCAAGCCTTCTACCAAACTCTTTTTCCATAGGGTCTTTATGTTTGACATATTCACATGTCCAAGTCTTTTATGCCAAACCCATGGATCATTTTCAATGGCCATTAGACATTGACCATCTAGTTCATCAAGTAAAATCAAATATACATTTCCATGTCTTCTTCCACTAAACATGATATGCTCACCATCAAATACATTACATATAGATGATTCAAACACAACCTTATATCCTTTATCACATAATTGGCTAATGCTCATTAGGTTATGCTTGAGTCCTTCAACAAACAAAACATCCTCCATGCATGCATTTGAACTACTATAAATATTTCCTTTACCTTTGATTTTACCTTTCTCATTATTTCCAAAGGCAACAGTTCCGTCATTGCAAGGCTTAAGTTTGTGAAACAAATTTCTTTCTCCAGTCATGTGCCTTGAACAACCGCTATCCATGAACCATACATTGTTTGCCTTTGCCTTTAAACAAATCTGAAAAGTAAACAAGTAATTCTCATCTTTTTGGTACCCATTTTATGGGTCCATTTGGGTTAGTAAAATGATTCAATCTTCGTTGCTCTACCTTAGAAAGCCCAAATCTCGTGTTCCTTGGAACCCAAACTAATTTAGCACCATGTTCATATAACTTCTTAAAATTACATTTATTGACTTTATGACCCATTTTGTTACAGAAATTGCAAGCCATTGGTAGTCTAGGAGTAGGCCTCCAAGTATATTTTGGTTCAAGTGTTGGCCTTTTAGTCCACACAATATTTTTCCTTTGTGGCTTGAATGTAGGTGCAGTATTTGTTTGATATTTTCCATGTATTGGCACATTTGATTTTCCACTTTCTTTTTGCTCAAATGTATTGTATCCAAGACCTCTTCTATCTGTTTGTGAGGTCATATTCAAGAACATCTTCACATTTTCACCGGGATTAGAGAACTTTGCTAATGATTCATTTAAGGATTCGTTCTCCTTTTTCAGTTTCTCAACTTCTTTCAACAACAGTTCATTTTCTTCTTTCAATTTTGTTGACATTTCAGCTAGTTTTCCATTTTCAATGATAACACAGTTGCATTGTTTTCTTTTTAATATCAACTTGTTTCCTAGCTTTTTGATTTCCCCATACAATGAATCATATGCAATTTGTAGTTCATCTAATTCGGCACATTTGAGGCAATCATGAAAAGAAGAATAACTTGATTGAGAATAAGGTTTGGAAGTTACCTCTTCACTTTCTGTGTATTTTGTTGAGGTAGATTGATCTTCCAAAACTTCCGTCGTGTTCAAGCATAGCAGTTCTTCTTCTTGTTCGATTTGTGCTACGCAGCATATTCTTGCACAGTTGGCCGCATCGTTGTCATCGGTTGAAGAGCTGCATGTTGATGACGTCTCCTCATTGACGTACATGCCTCTTCCCTTTTGATATCTTCTGCCTTTATGATTTTCCTTTGGCCTTTCTTCCGGTGTAGGACATTGGGTTTGCATATGTCCTACGCCCCCGCATCTATAGCATTTGATTGGTTCTTTCTTTTTCTCTCTGGAATTTCTGTCTTTGAAATTTCTGAAATTTCCGCCTTTTCTCACAAATTTTCTGAATCGTTTTGTGAGTAGGGTCATCTCGTCATCGTTTTGAGAGGATGAGGTGTCATCCGTGTCTTGTGTAGCTTTCAAGGCAATTGCTCTTTTGCCTTTGTGTTGATCCTCATTCCTTTCTTAATTAGCTCATGTGACATGAGTGAGCTAATAAGATCTTCAAGCTTCAATGTGTTGAGGTCTTTGGCTTCTTCAATTGCCGTTATCTTTGGTGTCCATGAATCCGGTAGAGCTCTCAATATCTTCATAACCTGCTCGGATTCAGAAATAGCTTTTCCAAGACCCTTTAGAGCATTAGTAATTTTAGAAAATCTCGCAAACATTTAGAAATATTTTCAGTATCTAGCATTCTGAAATTTTCAAACTCTCCAATCAAAATGTTTCTCCTGGTCCCTTGGACTTGGGAGGTTCCTTCATAAATAGATGTTAGAGTATCCCATATCTCTTTTGCAGTCAAACAAGAAGATACTCTATCATACTCCGAAGCCGTAAGAGCACAAAATAAAGAATTCATCGCCTCGGCATTGCTCTTGACGGTTCTAACTTCCTCTTCGGTCCATTTGGAAGCTTTGTCATCGGTAGGCAAAATCACACCATCTTGGATAGCAATCCAAGAATCCATATCGGTAGCCATGATGAGTTGCTTCATACAAAGCTTCCAATAGCCAAAGTTGTTCCCATCAAACAATGGTGGCCTTGTAAAAGATTGGCCCTCGGCAAAAGCGGGAACGGGAATCGATTGGGATGCCATATCAATAGATCTCTTTGGTTTAACTCAAAGACCTGCTCTGATACCACTTGTTGGGTCCCGAATAGATGGCAAAACTCAAGAGGGGAGGGGTGAATTGGGTTCTTAAAAATTTCTTTGGTAACTTAAAAACTTAACCCCTTGTAGAATTAATCCCCTTGAATGAAGAAACTGAATGGAAAGCAAAGTAATAAAGAGAGCAGAAATAAAAGCAAGTAGACAAGGATTTTATAGTGGTTCGGGCAACCTCCCTACTCCACTCTTCCAAGCTCACACTCCTTGTGACTTGGGTTCCACTATTGTATTCCGCGAATACAACTAGAGCCTCTTGCTCTCTTCTAGATTCTAGCTCTAGGGGGCATCAAACACTTAGCACAAGTAGGTGATGAGTCACACTCCAATCACACACTACTTTGCTACCACTTGATCTTAGCTACGCAAGCTAAATCAAGTTCAACACAAACAAGTAAACAATAAAAGTAAACTACACTTTACAGGTGTGTAGAAACGATTTAGCGCAGGGAAGAACTTGTAGATGATGACTTTGAAGTTTCTGAATGTAGCTCTTGCAACTTGAAGCACAATTCTTCCTCCTTGAGTGATTTGATCTCTTTGAAGCTCTTTATGGATATGAGTTATGCTCACTTAATGATCCTCTACTTTCTCCCTCGTTCACAATGAGTTCTATTTATAATCTTGGAGGGAATCCGAACGTTAGTGAGTAGGTGGCGCGCATTTAATGCGCCAACGTTCGAAAATAAATCCGACCGTTGCGACCCAAGTCGCAGGTGGAGTCGACTTCGGGTGCGACTTCACCCAAGTCGCTGACGGAGTCGACTTCGGGTGCGACTTCGCAGACTCCGGTCTTCAGTTTTCAACGCTGGAAGTTTTTCCTCGATTGAAGTCGATCATGAAGTCGACTTGGCTTTGCGACTTCACCCAAGTCGCAGTCTGGAGTCGACTTGGCTTCGCGACTTCACTTCCTGTAGCGACTTCAAGTTCCAGGTCGGGTCGACTTGGCTTCAGACTTGACCCAAGTCGCAGGTGGAGTCGACTTGGGGTGCGACTTCACCTTGGCAGTTGATTTTCTGAATTTGGAACTTGGAATTCTTCATTTTCCTTTTGGATTAATGTCTTCTCTTCTGCTTGCTTAGCTTTGGAGTTTGTTCTTGAAGACTTGACTGTTTGAAGCATGCTTGATGTCTTTGCCTTTGATTTGTTCTAGATCTTGAATCCTTGAACTTTGATAGGCTTGATTTGTTCTTGATCATGCTTGAAGCTTTTTGTCTTGGACTTGAGAGGCTTTGAGTTGATTTTTGAAATCATTTAATCTTGAAACTGCATCTTTGATCTTTGAAAGAAGCTTGAATCAGTATCTTTGAATCTCCAAAACCTCAAGTCGCACTTCGGGGTCGACTTTGTTCGCGACTTCACCCAAGTCGCAACTGGAGTCGACTTCACTTGCAACTTCGATATTCTGCTGCTCCGAAATTCAACTCTGGAAGAAAATGCACGACTGAAGTCGATATCGAGGTCGACTTCGTCTGCGACTTGGCTACCCAGGTCGCATGTGGAGTCGACTTGACCTGCGACTTCACTTGGTCTTCTTCTCATTTCAGCTCTGGACGTTCTGCATGTTTGAAGTCGATCATGGAGTCGACTTGGGGATCGACTTGGCCTTCCTAACTTGATTTTCTTCAAATGTATATTCCTTAAGACATTTCACAAACTTGTTAGTAGCCATGACTTTTCTCAAATTGATTTGTTAATCATCAAAACATAGATTTAGCTAGTTTTCCTCATGTTTCCAACAATCTCCCCCTTTTTGATGATTGACAAAACCGATTTGAGTGGATACCTTTCATTAAAAAATAATATGCTCATATTGCATTTTAAAATCTTGCTTATGCTCATGCAAACAGAACATTCACATATAAATATCATGTAAGCATATCCTACACTTCTCCCCATTCTTACTCTTCTCTTCTTACATCTCTCTCCCCTTTAATCATCTCTCTCCCTTTTAATCGTCTCTCTCCCTTTTAATCATAAAGACTTATACTCAATTTTTCAACTCAAATACTCTTCTTCTCCTTAAATCTCTCTCCCCCTTTTTGTCAATATATCAAAAAGATTAGAGGGTAATCAAAGAGATAGGTGGGTTATCTCCCCCTAAATGGGTGCTCCCCCTGAGTTTATGCTTATCCTAATTTTAGATACTACTTGTTGGACATGATACCAATTGTTGAAAACTTGATACCACTTGTTATTACTTGTTAGACTTTATACCACTTGATTTACCAGCTGATACCACTTGTTATAGCATTTGTTGTTTTGTTACTTAGGTGAGCTCAATCATTCCCATGTTATTTCTAATTTTATAAAATGCTTCTCTTGCTAGGGGTTTAGTAAAAATATCTGCAACTTGATCCTCAGTTCTAACAAATTCCAAACATATGTCATGTTTTTCTACATGTTCTCTAATGAAATGGTGTCTAAGGTCTATATGTTTGGTCCTAGAATGCAAGACTGGATTCTTGGTTAGACATATGGCACTGGTATTGTCACATTTGATAGGTATATCTTTAAAATCCATGTCATAGTCCCTAAGTTGCTGTTTCATCCAAAGTAATTGGGCACAACAGCTCCCGGCGGCAATATATTCGGCTTCCGCCGTAGATAGAGCAACACTAGTTTGTTTTCTTGAAAACTATGAAACCAACATGCTTCCAAGAAACTGACATGTTCCACTAGTGCTTTTTCTATCTACTTTGTAACCAGCAAAATCCGCATCCGAGTAGCCGATTAGATCAAAATTAGAGCCCTTTGGATACCATAGTCCTAAATTGGTAGTGTCTACTAGATAGCTAAAAATTCTTTTCACAGCTACCAAGTGTGATTCTTTTGGGCATGATTGAAATCTAGAGCACATACACACACTAAACAAAATATCTGGCCTAGAAGCAGTTAAATACAATAAGGAACCTATCATGCTTCTATACAATCTTAAATCAACTACTTTGCCCTTCTCATCTTTGTCCATTTTGATTGTGGAGCTCATGGGCGTGTTTGCTCCTTTGCTATTCTCCATGCCAAACTTCTTGAGCATTTCCTTGATATACTTGGACTGGTTAATGAAAATTCCTTCATTTAATTGCTTGATTTGCAGTCCAAGGAAGAAATTGAGCTCTCCCATCATGCTCATCTCAAACTCTTTCTGCATAAGCTCAGAAAATTCTTGGCAAAGAGTTTCATTAGTAGCACCAAAAATAATATCATCTACATAAATCTGAATGATCAATATATCCTTTCCATTGTACTTGATAAACAAAGTGGTGTCTACATTTCCTTTTTGAAAATCATGATCAATCAGAAATTTGCTTAGTCTATCATACCAAGCTCTTGGAGCTTGTTTTAATCCATATAATGCTTTGGTTAGCTTGTATACAAATTTAGATTGATCTTTTTCCTCAAATCCAGGTGGTTGTTCTACATACACCTCTTCATTTATATAACCATTCAGAAATGCACTTTTGACATCCATTTGAAACAATTTAAAGTTCATGTGAGATGCAAAAGCTAGTAAGATGCGAATTGCCTCTAATCTAGCAACCGGGGCATAGGATTCTTCAAAATCTATTCCTTCTTCTTGTGAGTATCCTTTTGCCACAAGTCTAGCTTTGTTCCTCACTACAAGTCCACTTTCATCTAATTTGTTCCTAAAGACCCACTTGGTGCCAATAACAATACAGTCATTTGGTCTAGGAACAAGGTGCCAAACTTGATTTCTTTCAAATTGATTTAGCTCTTCTTGCATTGCTATAATCCAGTTTTCATCATCAAGAGCTTGTTCAATATTAGAAGGTTCAATCTTAGATACAAAAGCATATTGTCCACACACATTTTGCTTTGACCTTCTAGTTTTTACACATTCATACACATTTCCTATAACTTGCTCAATTGGATGTGCATGTTTGAATTTTAAATCAGATGGAGGTTTATAGGAATCATCACCTTCACTTACCCTTTCCTCCATGGACACTTCTTGCTTTTCCACATGCAGCCTTTCAAGGCCATTTGCTATGTCATCTGCATCACTTGAATCATCCTTTCTTTTAAAGCATGGGTTAGTTTCATCAAAAATAACATGTATGGATTCTTCTACAACTTGGTTTCGTTTATTGAAAACTCTATATGCTTTGCTATTTGATGAATAACCAAGGAATATTGCTTCATCACTTTTAGCATCAAGTTTTCCCAAGTTGGTTTTTCCATTGTTCATAACATAACATGTGCATCCAAAAGCATGAAAATAAGATATGTTTGGTTTCCTTCCCTTCCATAGCTCATATGGGGTCTTTTTCAAGATAGCTCTAATGGTAACTCGATTTAAAACATGACAAGCTGTGCTCACAGCTTCACCCCAAAACTTCTTGGATAATTTGCTCTCATTTATCATTGTTCTAGCCATCTCTTGTATAGTTCTGTTTTTCCTTTCAACTACTCCATTTTGTTGTGGAGTTCTTGGTGCAGAAAATGTGTGATGAATCCCTTTTTCATTACATAATTCTATGAATCGTTTGTTTTCAAATTCACCACCATGGTCACTTCTTATAGACATAATAGTACTTTGTTTTTCATTTTCCACCAAGTTTACAAAAGTTGAAAACATAGAGAAAGCTTCATCTTTGTTAGCTAAGAGAATTATCCATGTGAATCTTGAAAAGTCATCTACAATAACAAATACATATTTCTTTCCACCAATGGTTAAAATGTCGGATGGTCCATATAGATCCATGTGTAGCAATTCAAGTGGCCTTGTGGTGGAAATCTCCTTTTTGGTAGAAAAAGACATCTTTGGTTGTTTAGATAATTGACATGCCTTGCAAATTTTGTCTTTGTCATATTTCAACTTTGGCAAGCCTTCTACCAAACTCTTTTTCCATAGGGTCTTTATGTTTGACATATTCACATGTCCAAGTCTTTTATGCCAAACCCATGGATCATTTTCAATGGCCATTAGACATTGACCATCTAGTTCATCAAGTAAAATCAAATATACATTTCCATGTCTTCTTCTACTAAACATGATATGCTCACCATCAAATACATTACATATAGATGATTCAAACACAACCTTATATCCTTTATCACATAATTGGCTAATGCTCATTAGGTTATGCTTGAGTCCTTCAACAAACAAAACATCCTCCATGCATGCATTTGAACTACTATAAATATTTCCTTTACCTTTGATTTTACCTTTCTCATTATTTCCAAAGGCAACAGTTCCGTCATTGCAAGGCTTAAGTTTGTGAAACAAATTTCTTTCTCCAGTCATGTGCCTTGAACAACCGCTATCCATGAACCATACATTGTTTGCCTTTGCCTTTAAACAAATCTGAAAAGTAAACAAGTAATTCTCATCTTTTTGGTACCCATTTTATGGGTCCATTTGGGTTAGTAAAATGATTCAATCTTCGTTGCTCTACCTTAGAAAGCCCAAATCTCGTGTTCCTTGGAACCCAAACTAATTTAGCACCATGGTCATATAACTTCTTAAAATTACATTTATAGACTTTATGACCCATTTTGTTACAGAAATTGCAAGCCATTGGTAGTCTAGGAGTAGGCCTCCAAGTATATTTTGGTTCAAGTGTTGGCCTTTTAGTCCACACAATATTTTTCCTTTGTGGCTTGAATGTAGGTGCAGTATTTGTTTGATATTTTCCATGTATTGGCACATTTGATTTCCCACTTTCTTTTTGCTCAAATGTATTGTATCCAAGACCTCTTCTATCTGTTTGTGAGGTCATATTCAAGAACATCTTCACATTTTCACCGGGATTAGAGAACTTTGCTAATGATTCATTTAAGGATTCGTTCTCCTTTTTCAGTTTCTCAACTTCTTTCAACAACAGTTCATTTTCTTCTTTCAATTTTGTTGACATTTCAGCTAGTTTTCCATTTTCAATGATAACACAGTTGCATTGTTTTCTTTTTAATATCAACTTGTTTCCTAGCTTTTTGATTTCCCCATACAATGAATCATATGCAATTTGTAGTTCATCTAATTCGGCACATTTGAGGCAATCATGAAAAGAAGAATAACTTGATTGAGAATAAGGTTTGGAAGTTACCTCTTCACTTTCTATGTATTTTGTTGAGGTAGATTGATCTTCCAAAACTTCCGTCGTGTTCAAGCATAGCAGTTCTTCTTCTTGTTCGATTTGTGCTACGCAGCATATTCTTGCACAGTTGGCCGCATCGTTGTCATCGGTTGAAGAGCTGCATGTTGATGACGTCTCCTCATTGACGTACATGCCTCTTCCCTTTTGATATCTTCTGCCTTTATGATTTTCCTTTGGCCTTTCTTCCGGTGTAGGACATTGGGTTTGCATATGTCCTACGCCCCCGCATCTATAGCATTTGATTGGTTCTTTCTTTTTCTCTCTGGAATTTCTGTCTTTGAAATTTCTGAAATTTCCGCCTTTTCTCACAAATTTTCTGAATCGTTTTGTGAGTAGGGTCATCTCGTCATCGTTTTGAGAGGATGAGGTGTCATCCGTGTCTTGTGTAGCTTTCAAGGCAATTGCTCTTTTGCCTTTGTGTTGATCCTCATTCCTTTCTTAATTAGCTCATGTGACATGAGTGAGCTAATAAGATCTTCAAGCTTCAATGTGTTGAGGTCTTTGGCTTCTTCAATTGCCGTTATCTTTGGTGTCCATGAATCCGGTAGAGCTCTCAATATCTTCATAACCTGCTCGGATTCAGAAATAGCTTTTCCAAGACCCTTTAGAGCATTAGTAATTTTAGAAAATCTCGCAAACATTCAGAAATATTTTCAGTATCTAGCATTCTGAAATTTTCAAACTCTCCAATCAAAATGTTTCTCCTGGTCCCTTGGACTTGGGAGGTTCCTTCATAAATAGATGTTAGAGTATCCCATATCTCTTTTGCAGTCAAACAAGAAGATACTCTATCATACTCCGAAGCCGTAAGAGCACAAAATAAAGAATTCATCGCCTCGGCATTGCTCTTGACGGTTCTAACTTCCTCTTCGGTCCATTTGGAAGCTTTGTCATCGGTAGGCAAAATCACACCATCTTGGATAGCAATCCAAGAATCCATATCGGTAGCCATGATGAGTTGCTTCATACAAAGCTTCCAATAGCCAAAGTTGTTCCCATCAAACAATGGTGGCCTTGTAAAAGATTGGCCCTCGGCAAAAGCGGGAACGGGAATCGATTGGGATGCCATATCAATAGATCTCTTTGGTTTAACTCAAAGACCTGCTCTGATACCACTTGTTGGGTCCCGAATAGATGGCAAAACTCAAGAGGGGAGGGGTGAATTGGGTTCTTAAAAATTTCTTTGGTAACTTAAAAACTTAACCCCTTGTAGAATTAATCCCCTTGAATGAAGAAACTGAATGGAAAGCAAAGTAATAAAGAGAGCAGAAATAAAAGCAAGTAGACAAGGATTTTATAGTGGTTCGGGCAACCTCCCTACTCCACTCTTCCAAGCTCACACTCCTTGTGACTTGGGTTCCACTATTGTATTCCGCGAATACAACTAGAGCCTCTTGCTCTCTTCTAGATTCTAGCTCTAGGGGGCATCAAACACTTAGCACAAGTAGGTGATGAGTCACACTCCAATCACACACTACTTTGCTACCACTTGATCTTAGCTACGCAAGCTAAATCAAGTTCAACACAAACAAGTAAACAATAAAAGTAAACTACACTTTACAGGTGTGTAGAAACGATTTAGCGCAGGGAAGAACTTGTAGATGATGACTTTGAAGTTTCTGAATGTAGCTCTTGCAACTTGAAGCACAATTCTTCCTCCTTGAGTGATTTGATCTCTTTGAAGCTCTTTATGGATATGAGTTATGCTCACTTAATGATCCTCTACTTTCTCCCTCGTTCACAATGAGTTCTATTTATAATCTTGGAGGGAATCCGAACGTTAGTGAGTAGGTGGCGCGCATTTAATGCGCCAACGTTCGAAAATAAATCCGACCGTTGCGACCCAAGTCGCAGGTGGAGTCGACTTCGGGTGCGACTTCACCCAAGTCGCTGACGGAGTCGACTTCGGGTGCGACTTCGCAGACTCCGGTCTTCAGTTTTCAACGCTGGAAGTTTTTCCTCGATTGAAGTCGATCATGAAGTCGACTTGGCTTTGCGACTTCACCCAAGTCGCAGTCTGGAGTCGACTTGGCTTCGCGACTTCACTTCCTGTAGCGACTTCAAGTTCCAGGTCGGGTCGACTTGGCTTCAGACTTGACCCAAGTCGCAGGTGGAGTCGACTTGGGGTGCGACTTCACCTTGGCAGTTGATTTTCTGAATTTGGAACTTGGAATTCTTCATTTTCCTTTTGGATTAATGTCTTCTCTTCTGCTTGCTTAGCTTTGGAGTTTGTTCTTGAAGACTTGACTGTTTGAAGCATGCTTGATGTCTTTGCCTTTGATTTGTTCTAGATCTTGAATCCTTGAACTTTGATAGGCTTGATTTGATCTTGATCATGCTTGAAGCTTTTTGTCTTGGACTTGAGAGGCTTTGAGTTGATTTTTGAAATCATTTAATCTTGAAACTGCATCTTTGATCTTTGAAAGAAGCTTGAATCAGTATCTTTGAATCTCCAAAACCTCAAGTCGCACTTCGGGGTCGACTTTGTTCGCGACTTCACCCAAGTCGCAACTGGAGTCGACTTCACTTGCGACTTCGATATTCTGCTGCTCCGAAATTCAACTCTGGAAGAAAATGCACGACTGAAGTCGATATCGAGGTCGACTTCGTCTGCGACTTGGCTACCCAAGTCGCATGTGGAGTCGACTTGACCTGCGACTTCACTTGGTCTTCTTCTCATTTCAGCTCTGGACGTTCTGCATGTTTGAAGTCGATCATGGAGTCGACTTGGGGATCGACTTGGCCTTCCTAACTTGATTTTCTTCAAATGTATATTCCTTAAGACATTTCACAAACTTGTTAGTAGCCAAGACTTTTCTCAAATTGATTTGTTAATCATCAAAACATAGATTTAGCTAGTTTTCCTCATGTTTCCAACAGGGGATACCCTATTTTTGGAAGCAAAAGCTTTTATATTTGTTGTTCGGTGGGCTCTCCACCTCAAGTTTCGAAAGGTCCAGATTGAGTCGGACTCGCTTATTCTCTGCACTTACCTGTCAGATGGAAGCCACATCGCATCACCTGCGGGTCATATCATCGATGAGATCAGAGCCGTGCTCAGTGTCAATGATCACATTTCGGTTCACCACGTGCTGCGACAGGGTAATTCTGTGGCTCATGCTGTTGCCGATTTGATTTCGGTTTCTCCTAGGAACCATTTGTCAGGGTGGGGAAACCCCACAAGTTATTGTTGACAAACTCTGTGCAGATAATTTTCTTGCTATGATTTCAGTGGATTACTCTATCCCGACCACTCTTACAAATGGGGGTGGGTCGGGGTAGGGTTATTCCTTTTCATCAAAAAAAAAAAATAAAGTCAACTAGATTGAGTAGTACTCAATTCTAGGTTGTCGAAATTCATTCTATCTAACTCAGTTTATTTTGTGTTGATTCAATTCTTTTGAGTTCATTCGTTCCCGTTCGAATCTAAACGAAATCAAGGGATTCTAATCAGTTCTAATTGATTGAAGTTGTTTCGATCTGATTCAGTGGCTTTGAGTCTATTCAAATGCCTTAAAGTTTGATCGTTCTTATTAGAGTCAAATAGTGCTAATTAGATTTAGTAGAAGTCAATTCTAGGTAGTCGAAGTTCATTCTATCTAATTCAGTTCATTTGAGTCGATTCGAATGCTTTTTAGTTCATTTGTTCTTGTTCGAATGTAAATGAAATCAAGGGATTGCAATCAGTTTTTTTATTGAAATTCCATCCATCCGATTTAGTTGCTTTGTGTCTATTCGAATGCATTAAAGTTTGTTCGGTCTCATTAGTGTCAAATCATTAGATTGAGTAGAAGTATATTCTAGGTAGTCAAAGTTCATTCTATCTAATTCCGTTCATTTGAGTCGATTCGAATGAGTTTTAGATCGTTCGTTACCTTTCAAATGTGAATGAAATCAAGGGATTAGGATCAGTTCTATTTGATTGAAGTTGTTTCGATCCGATTCAGTTTCTTTGAGTATGTTCAAATGCGTTAAAGTTTGCTCGTTCTAATTAGAGTCAAATGAAGTCAATTAGAATGAGTAGAAGTCAATTCTAGGTAGTCGAAGTTCATTCTATCTAATTTAGTTCATTTGAGTCGATTCGAATGCTTTTTAGTTCTTTGGTTCCTGATCAAATGTAAATGAAATCAAGGGGTTGTAATCAGTTCTATTTGATTGATGTTCCATCCATCTGATTCTTTTCCTTTGAGTCTATTCGAATGCGCTAAAGTTTGCTCATTTTCATTAGAGTCGAATCAAGTCAATTAGATTGAGTAGAAGTCAACTCTATGTAGTCAAAGTTCATTATATCTAATTCAGATCATTTGATACGATTCGAATAAGTTCTAGATCATTCATTCCCTTTTGAAAGGGATGGTAATCAGTTCTATTTGATTGGATTTCCATCCGTTCGATTCAGTTGCTTTGAGTCTATTCGAATGCTTTAAAGTTTTCTCCTTCTCATTAGAGTCAAATCAAGTCAATTAGATAGAGTTGTAGTCAATTCTAGGTTGTCGATTCAATTTATTTGAGTCGATTCAAATTCTTTTGAGTTCATTGGTTCCCGTTCGATTCTAAATGAAATCTAGGGATTTTAATCAGATCTATTAAATTGAAGTTGTTTCGATCCGATTCAGTGGCTTTGAGTCTATTCGTATGCCTTAAAGTTTGCTCGTTCTCATTAGAGTCAAATCAAGTCAATTAGATTGAGTAGAAGTCAATTCTAGGTAGTCAAGTTCATTATATCTAATTTTAGATCATTTGAGATGATTCGATTGAGTTTTAGATCATTCATTCCCTTCCGAATGTGAATGAAATCAAGGGATTGTAATCAGTTCTATTCTATTGAAGTTCCATCCATCCGATTCAGTTGCTTTGAGTCTATTCGAATGCTATAAAGTTTCCTCATTCTCATTAGAGTCAAATCAAGTCAATTAGATTGAGTAGTAGTCAATTCTAGGTTGTCGAAATTCGTTCTATATAATTCAGTTTATTTGATTCGATTCAAATTCTTTTGAGTTCATTCGTTCCAATTCGAATCTAAACGAAATCAAGGGATTCTAGCGAAAGTCATATTCTCTTATTTGCTGTAATTATAATAAAATTTTTAATAATCAATCATGAAATATGCAAAATATTATTATTTTCATTTCACAATTTAGGTGAAACGATTTTAAATTGTGTAGATCGAACGAAGAACTACGTGTTTCATTTTGTGTCTAATTTGTTAATATTTTTATATTATCTCAATTATTTGGTATTTAGTTGTCATAATGTATGAAAATTTTAATATAACGTATTTTGATATGAAAATACTATTGGATGGATAGAATAACGTCCAGATAGAATTTGAAATTTTTAATAAATAATTTCTACTATTTGGTATTTATTTGAATTATTGAAATTATTATTCACGTTAAAATGAATGAAAATTTGAAATAAATAACACAGAAATATGAGAAATTATACAAAATGAGAGATAACAGTTAGGAATATTATTAAATGGCTTTATTAATTTAGAAATGTATTTTTGCATTATTTCCTTATTAATTATTTGATTTAGAAATGTATTTTATCGTTATTTCCATACAAAATCAAATTATTCCATTAAAAGTAATTAGAGAATAATAATTAATAACTGCGAAAGTCATATTCTTGTATCTATTATTGTTATAATGTATCTATTTAATAATAAATAATGAAATATGCTAAATAATATTATTTCATCACGCAAATTAGGCGAAACTATCTAAAATTGTGAAGCCCTGATGAGACTCTACTTGTTTTGACTTGGGATCTAATTAGTTAATATTCTTATGTTATTTCAATTATTTGGCATTTAATTGTGATAATGTATGAAAATTTTCTCATAATCTATTTTGAGAAGAAAATACTACTAGACGGATAAAATAACTTCATGACAGATTTTGAAAATTTTCATAAATTATTTCTCCTACTTGGTGTTTATTCTAATTATTGAAATTATTATTCATGCGAAAATGCATGACAATTTGAAAGAAATCAAACAAAAATATTTAAAATTATACAAATGAGAGATAACAGTTAGAAGTATTAAATACATGGCTTTAGTAATTTAGAAATGTATTTTATCATTATTTTCTTATTAATTATTTGATTCTAAAATGTATTTTATTATTATTTTCCATTAAAACGAATTATTCAATTAAGAGAAATTAGAGAATAATACTTAATAGCTACGAAAGTCATATTCTCTTATTTGTATCTATTCTTGTTATAA
This sequence comes from Annona cherimola, assembly GCA_030490835.1. NCBI lineage: Eukaryota > Viridiplantae > Streptophyta > Magnoliopsida > Magnoliales > Annonaceae > Annona > Annona cherimola. The sequence continues at coordinate 283,740 of JASFXW010000067.1, forward strand.
TGTATCTATTTAATAATAAATAATGAAATATCCTAAATAATATTATTTCATCACGCAAATTAGGCGAAACTATCTAAAATTGTGAAGACCTGATGAGACTCTACTTGTTTTGATTTGGGATTTAATTAGTTAATATTTTTATATTATTTCAATTATTTGGAATTTAATTGTTATAATGTTTGAAAATTTTCTCATAATGTATTTTTATAAGACGATGCTACTAGATGGATAAAATAACTTCATGACAGATTTTGAAAATTTTTATAAATTATTTCCACTACTTGGTGTTTATTTGAATTATTGAAATTATTATTCATGCGAAAGTGCATAAAAATTTGAAAGAAATAAAAAATAAATGTAAAATTATACAAATGAGAGATAACAGTTAGAAATATTAAATACATGGCTTTAGTAATTTAGAATTGTATTTTATCATTATTTTCTTATTAATTATTTGATTCTAAAATGTATTTTATTATTATTTCCCCATTAAAACGAATTATTCAATTAAGAAAAATTAGAGAATAATACTTAGTAGCTGCGAAAGTCATATTATCTTATTTGCTGTAATTATAATAAATTTTTTAATAATCAATCATGAAATATGCAAAATATTATTATTTCATTGCACAAATTAGGTGAAACGATTTTAAATTGGGTAGATCGAACGATGAACAACGTGTTTAATTTTGGGTCTAATTACTTAATATTTTTATATTATCTCAATTATTTTGTATTTAGTTGTCATAATATAGGAAAATTTTAATATAACGTATTTCGATATGAAAATACTACTAGATGGATAGAATAACGTCATGATAGAATTTGAAATTTTTAATAAATTATTTCAACTATTTGGTATTTATTTGAATTATTGAAATTATTATTCACGTTAAAATGAATGAAAATTTGAAATAAATAACACAAAAATATGAGATATTATACAAAATGAGAGATAACAGTTAGGAATATTATTACATGGCTTTATTAATTTAGAAATATATTTTAGCATTATTTCCTTATTAATCATTTGATTTAGAAATGTATTTTATCATTATTTCCATACCAAATCAAATTATTCCATTAAAAGTAATTAGAGAATAATAATTAATAACTGCGAAAGTCATATTCTTGTATCTATTCTTGATATAATGTATCTATTTAATAATAAATAAGGAAATATCCTAAATAATATTATTTCATCACCCAAATTAGGCGAAACTATCTAAAATTGTGAAGACCTGATGAGACTCTACTTGTTTTGATTTGTGATTTAATTAGTTAATATTTTTATATTATTTCAATTATTTGGAATTTAATTGTTATAATGTTTGAAAATTTTCTCATAATGTATTTTTATAAGACGATGCTACTAGATGGATAAAATAACTTCATGACAGATTTTGAAAATTTTTATAAATTATTTCTACTACTTGGTGTTTATTTGAATTATTGAAATTATTATTCATGTGAAAGTGCATAAAAATATGAAAGAAATAAAAAATAAATGTAAAATTATACAAATGAGAGATAACAGTTAGAAATATTAAATACATGGATTTAGTAATTTAGAAATGTATTTTATCATTATTTTCTTATAAATTATTTGATTCTAAAATGTATTTTATTATTATTTCGCCATTAAAACGAATTATTCAATTAAGAGAAATTAGAGAATAACACTTAATAGCTGCGAAAGTCATATTCTCTTATTTGCTGTAATTATAATAAATTTTTTAATAATCAATCATGAAATATGCAAAATATTATTATTTCATTGCACAAATTAGGTGAAACGATTTTAAATTGTGTAGATCGAATGAAGAACTACGTGTTTAATTTTGCGTCTAATTAGTTAATATTTTATATTATCTCAATTATTTGGTATTTAGTTGTCATAATGTTTGAATATTTTAATATAACGTATTTCGATATGAAAATACTATTGGATGGATAGAATAACGTCCAGATAGAATTTGAAATTTTTAATAAAATATTTCAACTATTTGGTATTTATTTGAATTATTGAAATTATTATTCACGTTAAAATGAATGAAAATTTGAAATAAATAACACAAAAATATGAGAAATTATACAAAATGAGAGATAACAGTTAGGAATATTATTACATGGCTTTATTAATTTAGAAATGTATTTTAGCATTATTTCCTTATTAATTATTTGATTTAGAAATGTATTTTATCGTTATTTCCATACACAATCAAATTATTCCATTAAAAGTAATTAGAGAATAATAATTAAATAACTGCGAAAGTCATATTCTTGTTATAATGTATCTATTTAATAATAAATAATGAAATAAGCTAAATAATATTATTTCATCACGCAAATTAGGCAAAACTATCTAAAATTGTGAAGCCCTGATGAGACTCTAGTTGTTTTGACTTGGGATCTAATTAGTTAATATTTTTATATTATTTCAATTATTCGGTATTTAATTGTGATAATGTATTAAAATTTTCTCATAATCTATTTTGACAAGAAAATACTACTAGACGGATAAAATAACTTCATGACAGATTTTGAAAATTTTCATAAATTATTTCTACTACTTGGTGTTTATTCTAATTATTGAAATTATTATTCATGCGAAAATGCATGAAAATTTGAAAGAAATCAAACAAAAATATGTAAACTTATACAAATGAGAGATAACAGTTAGAAATATT
>JASFXW010000068.1:7500-12500 GCA_030490835.1 Annona cherimola
TTCATTTTCATATAGATATCTCGGCGGCGACAGAGTACTTTTCAGATGAAACCTACCCCGCCCTACCCTTTTTTGTTTGAACCCCGATTTTGTGTAACCTCAATTATGAATTCAAACCAATTGATCTATATCATTTGCATTGTATACTTTATTTGATTTTTGATGTATGTGTCTCAGTTCCAATCCAAGGAAGTAGGATACTGATCAAAAAGATCAAACAAAGATCCGCCCCCTTTCTTTCTAGGGAGAAGGGGTGAATAATCTTTTTTTCTTCGTTTTTTACTTTACCCATCGAAAAAGAACAAAATCAAAAAATAAAATAGTGAATTTCTTGGACTATTAGATCCTTTTTTTATATCGGTACCAATCTTTATTGCGCTTCTCTGTCTTCCAAGAAGATTAGATCATCACAAAAATTTCGCTTAGAACTTAATTCATCTCTTTTTCCGTTTCACTCCGAATCTATCTACTGTTTGGGTCTGTGGCCAATGTAAGACCGGTCATCGAATACCTCATCAGATGATTGTATAAGGAGGATGGTAGGTTATAGAAAAGAAAGAGTAGAAATGAGAAATTCCATGGGATTCCCGATCCAATCAGGAATCCCTTTTTGGATTAGACATGGATAAAAGATCTTCCTATGTTATACTATTCAATTCTCGACAATGAATCCCATTTTATAGGTTAGATATTGTTATTCATGATTTTGATCCCATTCAGTATCATCAGGATGCACTTCATTCCATGGAATCCTCATAAGAAAGACTTAGTATTTCTATGGGATTAGATCCCGAATTATTGCGAAGCAAAAAAACGATGAGATTATGGAAGTCAATATTCTTGCATTTATTGCTACTGCGTTGTTCATTTTAGTTCCTACTGCTTTTTTACTTATCATCTACGTAAAAACAGTCAGTCAAAATGATTAATTCGAATGAAGTTTGACTTATTTGTTTAGTTCTTTCTTATCAATGATTGAAGAAATGAAAGGGATTGCAATCCCAAGTCTTAAATGAAATGCGTGGATTGGAGTCAGCAGTATATGGGACGAGATAGTATGGTAGAAAGAACTATATGAACCTTTCTACCATATTATCTATTCTTATAGAAGATTGTATAAAGATATGTGCTTGATATGGATTAATCTATAGCTTTACATAGGATCTGTTTAGATGTAAATAGTATTCCAATTCTATTTATTCGATATATTCATTTCGATAGATTTCGATCGATCTGAAATAATTGAGGGTCAACTCCTCTAATTCCTAGGTTTCTTATTTTTTCAATATGGATCCCGAGACCCATCGAAAGAATCAATGGGTAAAGAATAGTATGGCATACATTATAGAAATGGAAATAAGAAAATAACCAAGTGATTTTTTTTTTTAGCATTCCAAAGAAGTAATTGATTCAACCGTTAATAGATGGTCCAAGGGGTTCCTTCGATAGTCACCTCTTCGGATTTGTAAAAGGAGTAGTAGACCTCACCGATTTTTCATGCTCGAACCATGATATGAAGTAAGCTGATAAAGCATAAAAAAGATTCCTAGGAATCTAAAAAAAAGTAAGTGCCGCGGATCACCCAACGTCAGCAAGATTTTCTTATATTATGCGTAGTACCTCTTTTCTTTGGACAACCACTATGTCCGTGTCTCTTCCAGTAGAAAATACGTCTTCGCATAATAGCATCACGACTCCCCCCTTCCTTTGGGCAGTAGGGGGGAAACAAATAAAAAAGGGGGTTGGTTGCTCCTCCTTGTAATTAATATCCATAATTCTGGTAAGGGTTGGTTTATCAAAAGAGAATATTTAGGGGGAACTCGATTGGAAATTATTTCCATTTCCTATCGTGTGTATTTCAGTTTGGAAATACGAAGATGGGAAACAAATCGTTGAAATCTTTGTTTGATTGAAAGATTCTTATTCATATTACCAGATTCTGGTAGAATTTTGGAAATGAAGATTCTTTTTCATTTTTATCTTCGCAGAAAACGATCTATTAAACAATTGGTACAATTCGATTACTCAATTCAATTAGTAGTACCCCTAGAGTCCACTTCTTCCCCATACTACAAGTGAAAGGGAAAATGTAAAGACTACCATTAAAGCAGCCCACGCGAGACTTACTATATCCATGTGAATTATGTCCCCTATCTCTATGAATATGAAAAAAAAAAAGAATTCCATTATTGATCATTAATAATAGTGGAATCACTGGTGCAGAGTCAAAACAAAATGGGATTCTGGCCCAATGCTATTGATAAACAAATTCAATGAATACACTCGTAACAATTTTCTATCTAATTTCTGGTAGAATCGGGAAGTATTAATCACAAGCAAGATACACAGTTACCCTTGAGACTTTCAAGAGAATCTCATTAATGGAACATGTTAGGAATAGTAAGACCTATTTTTTTTTACCTTCCATCCATAGAAAAAATAGATACTATCAAGATAGAATCTATCATATATCTCTATCTCGCATCTAAACCTTACTCTTTCTGTGAAACGATAGAGAGACGCCCTATTACATTCTTGGCAGGATTACCAAAAAGAAAGAATTCTTTCTTTTTCAACTTTCTTATAGAATTCTTATATAAGAATTCTATAAGAATTCTATAAGAATCAATCTCCAATATGGATTGGATGCCCCTTCAGTCAATCCAATTGAATTCAAGCCTCAGTCAGCAGGCACTATAACTTAGGGCAGGTAATTAGTAATTATTGATAGTCCTTCCTATAATCAGTCCCTCCTTGGCTTGGATCCTGGGAGCAAGAATTTACAATCCTTTAGGAACTTTCCCTTGGATCCTCGGATTTCCGGTCCCCGACTTTTGTAGTTCTTAATCTCACAATAGAATCTTACGATTGATTTGATTAAAAAATCAAATCAATCGTAAGATTCTATCAGTAATCGGCAATAAGCGAGGTTTCTTTTCTTTATTCATATTGGTGCCGCCGCCGTTCCGGTTTGGGCCACACCCAGATTTTGTAAGAAATAATGGAATTTAGCGAATCCCCCGCCTTGGATTTAAAAATCCAAGTATCCATAGCCCTAGCCTTTAACCTATGCTTACACTGGGTAAGCATTTGGCAAATTCTATTAGGAAGATAAGGGATTCCAAGTCTTTTGTTGATCAGGCGACACCCGGATTTGAACTGGGGATAAAGGGATTTGCAGTCCCCCGCCTTACCACTCGGCCATGTCGCCAAAAGGATACAAAGTCAATATAGAAAATATTCTTTTGGATTACTGAATCCTTTCTTTTTCTTTATTTTCTTTGTTATTTGCTTGGGGGTTTGAATGCCGTTTTCTTTATTTTATACTTTCCAAACCAAAAGAAAAACCCTCCTTTTTTTATTTGAGAGGATCCGGCTGTTCTCTTCGATTCATTGTATAATTATAGTAATTCAAAACAAAATGCACAACGCCTAAAACCCCCTCTCTCTCCTCTATTTCAATAGAAATAAATAAAATAGATTTCCAGTTACAGAATCAAAAATGAAGGGCAAAAGCAAAGCAGAACCGTTAACTATTGATTGTGAATTCATGAACGTTCTTGGATTTTTTGATCTCCTTCTTTCCTTAATCTTAATGGCTTTAATGGCCTAAGATAAGAAAATCCAATTGATACAAGACTAATCGGCCCGAATGATTTTCAATAATCAATCCTTTCCATTTCCATTATAATAACAATTGTGTGTTTTTGTAAACTCCAGAACCGAAATTGTTACACAGATACCATACCTAGTTGGGTATCTTATTCTACATATCCCTATGGGATAGTGAATCATTGTCCTTGAATTTTTCATTGGCTAGATTGAATCTAAACCGAAATTTAGATATTGCATATAGCACGACCCACGTTGCTTCGGGGAAACTGCTACAAAGGGTGGAATGTGCGGATAGCTAGATAGCTACATCTGCATGTACTTAAATAAATCAACCTTTCTTCCCCACTTCATTCAACCCTATTAGACTTACACTTAGTTACACTAACTAATACGAATTTCTACTAAGCAAACGGGTAGAAATATTTCTCTTCTCCGCAAATCGTTTTTTGAACGGTGGAATCAATAAAATAAGTTAAGTGCTAAAATCAAAGTCAATCCTATGCTGTTCCCAATTATTCTGTCTTTCTCTCATTCATAGAGAGCGGATTCAACCCGGAATCCTTTTATGGCATCCAATCTGGTCATAATAGACTAATAATGTAATAGGCTAATAATGTAATAATAAATAATATTAAGTAGAAATTGGTAAGTAGAAATTGGATCCATTTTGATATTCTAGATAAGACTCCATATCATAAAGCGAAGCGGAAGAATTATGTTTCCCGGAATGTTTTATCAATTCATTTTCATTTGATTTGGATCTGTTACAATTTTGAATTTGAGTAGAAAAAATTCTCTTTATTCCTCCGTTCATACATATTTTCTACGTAGATATGGAGTTGAATAAAATTTCATGTGATTCAGTAAATCGAATAGACATTCTATTATTGCTAGATCGACCCATAGAGTTCGATGAAGAGTGAGCCAATAATGGGATTTTCTCGATAAAGGAGAAACTTAAGATGTTTCGGGATGGAAATGAGGGAACGTATACAATACCGGGATTTAGTCAGATACAATTTGAGGGATTTTGTAGGTTCATTGATCGGGGCTTGACGGAAGAACTTCATAAGTTTCCAAAACTGGAAGATATAGATCAAGAAATTGAATTTCAATTATTTGTAGAAACATATCAATTGGTCGAACCCTTGATAAAAGAAAGAGATGCTATCTATGAATCACTCACATATTCTTCGGAATTATATATATCCGCGGGATTAATTTGGAAAACGGGTAGAGATATGCAAGAGCAAACTGTATTTATGGGAAACATTCCTATAATGAATTCCCTGGGAACTTCTATAGTAAATGGAATATACAGAATTGTGATCAATCAAATATTGCAAAGCCCCGGTATTTATTACCGTTCAGAATTGGACCATAAC